>JAOBYF010195879.1:0-10438 GCA_025403605.1 Parazoanthus darwini | reverse complement strand
TCAACGAGTTCTCTATTAACGGCTCTCTGACGGGATTTTAAGTCTTGAACTCTCTTCTGGATTACTAAATAACCAGAGGCTAATGAGCTTCTGACATAACTAATATCTGCTGTTTTCTTTTCTAACTGCAACAGTGAAATCAGTCAGGAAGCAGTAGTGACTTGGTACTAGATGGGATAAAAAGATCATTTCAGTTTTATTCGTCAGGCTGGTCTGAAAATTCCCATACTCATCAGTGATCGCCATCGCTCCGACCATAGCAAAGTAGATCAGGCTCAAACAAAAGAAAACTCTACACCTTAACTTTCGGCATCTGACACGTTTGCAAAAGCTTTATGAAGAATATACTGAAGGCGAATGATGAAACCCAAGGACTGGAGCAAGGCAGTCAAGGTGTGTCACATCGACAGAGCAGGGGTTGAACAAACTGAACGTTGCCGAGTGGAGACCAGTAACTAGTCGTGTGGCCGATAACCACAAGAACCATCTCTATGCGCACGCGCAGTACAAAGAGTGCATTCATGAAGAGATGGAACCGCGCGAATGGATTGACCTTGGTGTGTAAATTTCACACAGGTTTCACTTTTAAAAATAATAGTCAATAGACCAACTCCATAATTCGCCCCAGTGGTCATGAACAAAACCTTCGAATCAAGGCCAAAACACAACAAATCTACGAGAATTTGGAACTTGATTTCGACTTGAAGTAATGGTTTTTGGTCACTGGGGAAAATAAGGAAAGTACTGTAAACTGTAGTCTAAAAGTCCTGTTGTTTATTAGGAATTTTAGTCGCAATGCGGCAAGTAATGCTCAATAAAGGCGTTTTGTTTACAATCGAGTCGCAAATATCGATCATTATGATAAACATTACCACTGCAGGCGATAGGCGTGCATGCGGCGGCAGATCATTTACTGTACGCGTGGCACGCAAACTGCATGATCGATGGCAAAGTGAAAGTGTAACCCTTCATTACAGCTTTTTTTGTTAGAACAAACTTTGAAAGAACGACGAAGCTCAGATCTACCTAAAGTTGAGAAAAAGTTAAAATATTTTCAGGCTGAGCCTGAGAACAAAAACAACTACTTTATGTATAAAAATAAGAACAATTTGAAAACAATTTGATGTCTAGCAACGGGTCTGAATCAGTTGTTTTTTGACATTTCCGCACTTTCTCACTTGAGTTATGGCTTGTAATCTCTTCCAATTCAATTGATGCATACTCAAACAAACACACAGCCATAGTACAAGGATCCCCTCTTGATACGCTTACGCACTTCCGAAAGCAAGAACAATTACGGCGTCTTTTACATAAAGTTTGCATGGGCGAAAGTATGGAACTCACTAGATACACTTGAAAACTCTATCCATTTTGTCCAAAGACATTCAAGGCCAGATTAAAAGAAAAATTTATTCAAATAATTGAAACCGGGAGTCAGCGAACTCCTAAACTTGTAAAAAAAGACCATTACGACTTTACTATCAATCCATTATTTTTTAATAAATCGTTCTTGTCTGTTTTGTATTTTGCTTTGTAAATTAATGATTGCACTTCACCGTCTACTCATCTTGTATTGAACTTTTTTTTCCCTTTCCGTTCGTCCTGTTTTTTCCTTTCTTACACCGATCCAAAATATTCAATCAAACTAGAAGTTCTGGTTGTCCGGTTCGTGTAGCTCCAATGGTTAATCCGAGTAATCATGCAGCACCTATCTGTTTCTTACTATAAACAAGTGAGGTGAATAAACGGATGTTGTTGTTATTGCCGTAATTGTTCATATTGTCTCAGTCTGTGTGACATGATTGGCGCATGCTCCGCAGGTGAACACGTTCTGGTCAAAAACACGGCCCTTGCAGGCAGAACTTCAACCTTCAGTTGCCACGCAGACATGTTCCTCATGAAAATCGACGACGCAGTTTTGCATTTTTTTATTCAAAGTCCAATAACAAAGTCTACATTAATAATTTATTTAAAGTTAAATCACTCAGACAAATTAGGATTATTCCTAGTTGGTCTAGTTTATTTGTCAGTTAGCGTTTGTTAAGAGCCTATATTGAACAACCAGCAACACATCAAAACAACTTAATGGCAGATTCTCAATGCAGTCATTAGAATGGAACTATTGGAAACGCAAAGGTAAAAGAAGACAGAAAATCTTCCAAAAGAGTGCGTGATCAACTAATGAAGGAAAATAAAGTATTATTTCAGATGGAGCTCCCGGAACCATTATTTTCTCTGACCTGTAAATATTCTTGTCAGTTTGTCGTTAATCAGGATCTAAAACCAACTTGAGAAAAGACACAGCTAGTGCATGCCTTTGTTGCAAAAGTATATAGATTTTTTGAAAAACAGATGTTTCCTATGAACGAACTAATACCGTAACGGCTATAGTTACCTGTATTGATTGTAGACATGCTCTATAGGAATCGCGTGAGAAACAGTACCGACCGAGGGTGGAAATATCTCTTTTCGTGATCGCACAGTCAGTCAGCCGATTCAGTAAGGAAACGGTAAGGAGACAAAATGATGCCAATGATAAGCCACGCGACAGAGAGACGTCACTATCTATGATCAATTTCTTGTTTAAAAAAGTCAACAATTTTTTTGGAAGCATTAAAAATATGAGTTTCAAAACGTTCTCCCTCGCTACAAAAGAATTAAAACCCTCTGCGGAGCAAGATCTACGTAATATTTAAACTACAATTAAAATGCCTTATATTTATCTTTTTTTTTTGTTTGAAGAGGGTCATTGAAGCTGAACGCAATCGCAAAAGAAGTCCTTAATGGCGGTGAAAATGGAAATCGTGCTCTAAAAAAAAAACTTGAAAAGACGAAGTGCATACTGCGTGTAACTTCTAAGACCAAGTAACGAAGAGACAAGTTATTTTAAATCCACTGGATTAGATAACCTTGCTAAAGCCCCATGAAGAATGCATGACATTCCGCCCGCATCTAGGCCTCATCATGCACTTTTGGCTTTCGCCAGCATCACGATTTCAGATGAAAAGAGGTTAAGCTAATAACATATTTTTTGGACTAACCATTCTCAAATGATATTTTACTGTATGAATATGTTTCATTAAACGCAGACAATTACGGACATGTTGATCAAAAAACAAACCATAAACTACATATTTATATATTTCGTGTGGATTATAACATGTACTTAAAGCTACCGGAAAGTTAATAAGTTATGTCGCCTTTTTGTCGTTAAACTGGGAAGAAAAGTGTTGTTTGACCATTTGCCCTTCGTCATAATTAAGTAATAATATTTTTTTTTCAGATTCTGTACGATCAGTTTCTGAATACTGCAAGTTACTGCAGGTCAACATAGCTTTTATAAAGGGCCTGATGAATGTCTTCCGGTAAATATACTCTGCATTCTGTGTGCATGATTGTGGTGCATTAAAACAAGTCTCGTGTTCTGGTGTTCTTTTGATGACTTATCGGCGAAATTATGTTGGTCTTCACCTGTTCTAAGCGTGCTGTCAGTGACAAAAGAAACGTGCGGCTATAATGTCACGTGGTCATCACACACAGACCAGTCTTCATTGCATCATTCGCGGCCCTATATGACAAGAGATTGATGTGATAATGACAATACCCCTGCACTCTTAACCGGCACGCAGAGAGTTTCGCCGGCTGTTTGACGTTAAAAATGCTTTTCTAGCTGGTGTTCTTTTGCAAAGCTCAAAAAGCGTGGTCTTGAGGTTTTCTAGGTAGCTTTTTACTTCTGCTAGTCTATAGAGGGTTGGACCGGCACCGCCAGCATACATAACTCGCCCCTCTTGTATGACATATAGACGGATTGGGGCAGCGCCATATGCTAAGTTTGCCTCATCTTTCATCGTATCCACAAGCAACGGGCATGGAAGGTCCACATAGTGTTGTAGAAGCCGCGCAGCTGAGCATCTGTCTTCTTGTGTTTGGTGGCGCGGAATCATTACATTGTTCTACAAAAACAACCACATGAAAATGTTATTAGCCTTTTCTTGGTGTTTCCGACGATAGCCTACTTTTGGCTAGTTTTGTGAATGATGGAATTTAATTTCATTTAGATTGACTAGTGTTCTAAAACGATAATTGTCAAATAACAACAATTTAATATATAGCGCCTCTTCCTATAAGCTCAAAGGCGTTCCACACTGAAAAACGGAATAAAATAAAATAGTCATACATGTAGAAGCGTTAAAATGTTTTAAACACGCGAGCAAATATTTTGAAAATAGTTCCTACGTCGTTAAAGTTCAAAGTTTTCGGCGGCTGCTACATTGAGCCTTTATCGGAGAAACTGTAGTGAAAGTTTTGGTTTAGTTCTGGTGTCCTCTCGGATTTAAGATGAGTGGTGGTGAATTAGTTAGAATTCTTTGTCCTCGTCATTCGAATTCCTGTCCACCGTTAAATGCTAGGATTCCAAAAATAAGCATCTTTTTCATTCATTTACGCCGCTAAACCTATAAAAATTAGTACTGTAACATAAATAGAACAAAAACAAAGCCATCTATCGAGGATGCCAACATTCCAACAGGCTGCTATAGTTGCCAGCAAGAGATGTGACCTTTGCAGACATTATCTTAAACAGCGCGCTCATTTCGGTAGTTCCAAAACCAGGAAATTTTACGCACTTACTTAGCCCCCGTGTGTATGTGGGTTCAACTAGTGGCGTTTTTAATAAGATTTAGAAGTTATAACCACAATTCTAAAGACCAACAAGAAGACATGCGAGGTGGCAATAAATTTCAACAGCTGTGCCCACGATCTTTCAGATTGAAATTTGTCGGTATTGAAGCCATAGCTGAATCACTGTCAATATACTGATACCATTCCTTGACACGAGAAGCTGTTTGGAGCTCCTAACTGTGTCTTCCCCTTAAGGACTTTAACTCTAAAAATGAAGGAATTATAGATACGTGAAGTATCATTACATTAGCATAATTTGGATTCCTTCCATTTGTACATCGTTGTTGCATGGAAAGCTAACCTTTGCAGTATCCATATCTATATTTTTAGATAAGTGGGTGTAGTGTCACAGAATGCTCGATACAATAATGGTAGGGCCTACGTAGTAAATAAAACTTTACAGTAAACACGTCTAAACTCGATTCCTGTATTTCATACAAACTTGTTTCGTACAAGTCCTAGCGGACCTTCACTCATAAGTGAAAAACACGGAATGAGTGAAATATCTTGTACGAAAAAAGCTTGTATGAAATACGGGAATCAAGTTTACACGTGTGCACCAATTTTTGCTGAAAACACTACACCTACAAGAACAACTTTAAAGAACAGTGGCGCTCAAATTGCCCAAAACGGATTGAGAACAATTTAAGAACAACTTCAGGCACCGTATCGCAGTTATGGTGTTTTCAACTGAAGGTGGGTGTACTTTCCTGGTAAGTCTGGAACTTGCAAAGGTATATCAGAGGTTTCTTTATAGCACTGAATTAAGTGTGTTTAACAGTCATCATTGGCGGTTATGAAACAAAAAAACATAATATAATGTAATATATCAAAATACAAGAAAATGAGATAAAAACAAGAAAAAATAAACAATTAAATTAAACTGAAATTTAGTTTGAGGGCAGATAAGAACAAAAACTAGCTTATGTTCCTGACTAACCTTAAATGCCCAACCATCGCTTGGGTGGGCCTCTTCAATATATACGATCAGAAAATCAGCAATTTCTCCGAAGTGTTTGGCGATCTGTGAGAATTCTTCAAGTCTCTTCATGAAGACTGGGCACGTCATACTTCCAAAATTTACAATGAGAGGACGACTGCCTCTAGCCATGTCGAGAAGGTTGTAGAAAGACTTGCCGTTAGATGAAATCAACTCGGAGTTATGTGCTTCTTCGCCCAGTCTAACTCTCTTCTGGAGGTCGAGCAGAATCCCATCTCTGATACTTTTGTACATTTGCGTTGTAAAGATTGACTCCCAGTAGGTTTCTTTCTGCATTTCCATCGTTGACATTTTCGCCATTAGTCGTGGAATGAAGTGCTTCATCAGTGGTAAATGGCACATCGCTCTTAAAATCACGAACAAGACAAATAGGAGCAGAGATACCATGTAATAAAAGAGATGCATTTTTAATTGTCTTCTGTAATGAGATTTCATCCTGCTTCTGCGTCAATTCGATTTTGTCGCAAGGCTGGTCTTCAGTTTTGCAGTCTCAGTCCTCTGTGGTCCGCCGCTGCACCACCGTGTCCACCAGAATTCCAAGAGTCAAGTCTAGTTACTTGACGCAAATGTTTTTAAGCATCTCCAAACACTCAGACACGCCTGGTACTTGAAAAAACTCTTGAGAATATTTGCTAATGAAGTGACCTCATTATGAAACTTTCAACGAAATTATGATATTCAGAAGACGCGTCTACCAACCTTTCCGCGTTTCCTTTAATGTTGTAACCACAGTTTAAAGCGCGTCAGTTCTGCAGCTAAACACGTTTTTGTTGAGAACACAGGTTTCAGGTAGAACTAAAACATTCTTGTTGTCACACACGCATCTTCCTCATGAAAAAAGACAAAGCAGCATGAATTTTTGTTTTCAGTTTCGACAATAAAATCTTCATAAAAAGTTAACAACTTCTTGATAGGTAAATCAATCAAACAAATTAGAATTATTTCTAGAGTGTATTTGTGAAATGTGTAGGTTTGTGCACTCGATAGTTAACAGCCTATATTGAGCGATCAGTAAAACATCACTGAAAGCCTAACTTCGATTTCTCAGTGCAAACATGAGATACACTAGTGGAAAGCGCAATAAAGAAGACGGGAAAACTTCCAAAAGAGCGTGCGGTAAAACGAGGGAGGAAACAAAAGTATTATTTCGGCGATACTTATACTCAGTCTAAACACAAGGAAGAAACTCTTTCCGTAACCCTTGAATTTCACTTCACGCCGTGATTGCTTACGTAAATGAAGCTTCCTGAATCATTATTTTTTCCGAATATAAACATTCACATTAGTTTGTTCGAAGAATTGTGGTTAACCAGGACTTTTGAAAGAGACGTAGTGCTTTTATTGCCATAGTACGAAGGTTTTTAAAAAGCGATGTTTCTGATATATGAAGTAATGGGTATAGTTATCTTTCCTGATTGTAAACATGCTAGAAATCGCGTGAGAAGCAGCAGAGAGGTCGGAAATATCTCTTCATCAGTGAGGAAACAGCAAGGAGACAAATTGATGCCGATGATAAGCCACGCGACGAGACGTCAATACATATGGCCAACTCTTTGAAGTGGTAATGGAGCTCCGCAGATGAAAAAAATGTAGTAGTGATTCTACTTTTAGATCAAAGCCAACAACTTTGAAAGTTTCAAATGTATCTCAGATCAAATTGGCGTTTTTAGCTGCAGTGGTCACTACTAAGACCAGTATCAGCGCTTCTAACCACCAAAAAGTAGAAGAAATTGCTCGAGCAAGTCAGGTTTCGCAAACGCAACAGAACTTTCAAAGAGGATCCTAAAATTCCTCGCATTAAAACACACTGACGCAAAACAAAGTATATATTTAGTACAACTCAAGTCTAATATATGCCGGTACTAAAAACCACTAGAACTGTGTTTATGAAAAAATGTAAAGCGTAAATAACTTTATTCTTGGCCTCGAAAGCACATGCAATCGCTATCGGATACATGTAATGGACAACTACAAGTTTCTGGAGACGTGGCAAACCTGCAGTCTGTGGTCAGTCTTGACCTTGCACACTGCAGTGAAGGGCGTTGAACATGACTCTAGAGTTTCTCATACTTTTTTAGTGTTGGCTTTGAGAGTTTTGATTTTGTCCTCAAAACTCAGAACTGTGTAAAAGACCATATTTTGGAGCGTTTTAGTGCTTAAACATGCTTAAAGGGCAGTTTCAAAGCCGTATATATTTCCACACTGTCAAACTTAGCTGGTTTATACACATCGAACAATTATAATTATTACCGATAAATGCATTATGGTGCAGTGTCAACAAGTTGACATTAAACGTATCTTTTGTTTTCAGGTTAAGAACTGAACTGAAGTTCTCTTCACTTCGACAGTACTTGCAACTGTAGTTCATCTCAACCGTGCTTGAAATCGAGCAATCCCTACCGTTTTTCAGTGCGACGTTTAAGGCAGCGTAGTGGTTAAATTAGAAATGTATAGTAGTTGTTTTCATAGTTCTCGTATCTTCAAATAGCGTAATTTGCCACGCAAAAAAAAGTACGCAATCATCTTTGGTTTTATCGAGTTTTTTAAAGATCTAAATGTTGCCTTTAGCAAACTTATTTATAAGTATTCAAAAGACATTCACTGATTCAGTATCATGATCTGTGCCTTTTGGTGCGTGCAGTTAATGTATGAAAAGAGCGATCTAATCCTAATACCTGTATTACAGCAACACGAGAACTCAAGAAACGTCTTTAAAGCCCAATATACTACAGTTTATTACGTTGTCCTCTTAAAATTTTAAAAACGCCCTACAGGTTATTTTCTTTACCCGTGCACCTATTTTAAGACTCTCCTCCAACTTTGTTTTAGCACAGTTCATTTTGAGTTCGTCTCGTGCAAAATTGTGGCCATCTAAAGCTAATGGGGACTGAAGTTTATGTAAACATTTTCATGTTATATTTATTTTTTGTTGTTGACAATATTCTTGTACACTGCACTTCTCGATATTTGCACAAGCAATACAGTCAAGAGCTACGACCAACTTATGAATGTATTTTTGTTAGATTGAGTTTATGTAAACTAAACCGCAGTGTATGTAACTAAACATTTTAATGTTTTATATATTTCTTTTGTTGACAATATTGTACACTGCACTTCTCGATATTTGCACGAGCAATACAGTCAAGAGCTACGACCAACTTGTGAATGTATTTTTGTTGGGTTGACTTAACAACTTTAACAACGTACAAATAGAGCAAACAAGGAAAATGGTTTGCAAGTTCAATTTACTTTTTAGTAGTCCCTTACATGTACCTTGACATAATTTCGGTACTTAGTAATTAACTGATGATCTCTGGATAGTGGGCCGCCTCAGTTCTGCAGGTGTCTGCATGCGACACATTGAGACTATCCTTTCACTCCGACTGTCATTAAAATATCATACTAGAGTTGCATTTTAAGTACCTGCTGTTTCAAAAGCACTACTTTGCAGGATTGTTTTTTATTTCATTTTTTGATGTTTCATTGTAAGCAACGCATTAAAGGTCAGTCGATAAATGCACTCGGCTCTAAATGTTCTCTATAGATAAAGTTCATAATGTCAGTCAAAATGTTGGTATATTTACAAGGGTTTTCAACTTTTACCGTGAGTAGTAGCAGTATCAACCTAAAACATGCAAAACCGACTTTAATATTTTATCTAACTTTAACTCATTAAAAATCTGAACTCATAAACCTTAGCTTGTTCGTAGCTTGTTCTTAATTTTTGGGAAAATCTCAGCCTCGTCATTCTTGTTGTATCACGTGCCGGCTCTGTAGTGCTATAAATGCATAACAGGCTTTCAATCTAGTTTGTTTTTCATTATTGTCACGAATGTTGTGATTTAGCGTTGAATCAATAGTTTATTTTGAAGCGCAATTTTTAATTGACTTAATTGTAACATCATTGTTCTTTCATGAAGAAAGGAAAATATCAGTTTTTATCACCCAGCAAACAACCAGGCCGCTTCCCCACTATGTGCTGTGTCATGCTGTAGCAAAACATAGATATATATGTATAGTTACGGTAACGCGAAGGTCATGTTATACTGCACGTGTACGGCAAATTTCTGTTCGACAATTAATCAACAACTAACGTACAGAAGTCATAATATTCAACATGATATATTGAAGACAAAGCCCTCGAAAAAGGAGCTAAAGGCATCCAATAAAACTAATAAGGAAGGCAAAAACTACTGCTGTCTCATTCCTGTCTGATTCGTATTTCCAATGGAGTGTGTCTTTGACATCCCGAGCTTCCGTTTCATATTAAAAGACTTTCGTTAACGAGAAACATCAGCATTTCCTTGCGACCAAGGTTAAGTGGCGACAGGTCAATGGTTGTCAGTCAAACCGCAAAGTTTAGGAACAGTTGTCACAATTGTTAGAAAATAATTAAGAACATAATGCACCAGTGAATTGAAACCACGGCCCCCCGACCCCCGGGACATAGCGGGGGAGTAACGGGGGTATGGCCGTGGAAAAACGTTATTGTAACAGGGCATTTTTGCGGGGGGACGGGGCCAGTAACGCTTTTGCCAAACTGCTGGGAATTGTAGCGGGGAATGTAACGCCCGGTCCGACAAAGAGGGAATGGGTCCGAGTAACAAAAATCACGCAGAGGCAGTAGCACCCTTCCACATATTCTAACATTTAAAAACACTTTAGTTTAATTCAATTTGCTGTTTCCCATGTGCTGCTAAATTCCATATATCGAGTGGTCACTGGGACCTCAAAAGTATGAAATCGGTGATACTTGAG
>JAOBYF010195768.1:0-10438 GCA_025403605.1 Parazoanthus darwini | reverse complement strand
GGTTGCCGTGGTTGTACTAGAAACCAAAGACACCTCAAATTTAAAACTGAATGTTTTTTGTTAACATTTGCATGCAATCTTAAACAGTCAAAAAATTTCTTTTGATTGCTGCTTAATTGATCGGCAACTGACGTTTTTTTGTTCTGAAGGGGCTGGGGCCCATGATGCCAAGCTGCGCATCTATTTTTATGCTATTTTTCTCGGTTATTTACAGGATGTTTTAAAATTATTTCGCGTTTGTGCTGGTAAAACAAAAGTACATGTGAGTATTTTTGCCTAACAAAACATTTGCTGACCTTTTTAAAATTGTGACGTAGTCTATTTTAGATTAATTTTGTTTTGATAAGAGACTACATAGCTAGCTCAGGAAGGTTTAATGCGAAAGGCCAAAATGAAATTACAAAAATGGACCCCTTATAGTGGGAATGAAACTAAACAGAACAACTTTACTCTGTAAAAGAAATGTTTTCGATGTTCAAACCTATTTATCACAATATATCAATTAAATTTCAACCTGCAAGAGTCGCTGCGACGATTGATCTTCATCGCTTGTCGGAGACTGTGATCTCCCATCACGTTTCCTGCCGCCGCCAGTCATGAAAGCTGTCGATTCTTGCACAAAACTCAAAGACAAGCACAAGAAGCAAGCTAACGTGAAAAGCAGAACTTTGGAAAGCATGTTTATACTGTACAACTTGGGTTTTTGCTTCCCTGTACACTTTTATAGTTTTCTGTTGTTCCTTGATGAAGAATCTTCAACATCGTTTCCTTAAATACCTGGATTAGTTAAACATATAGTTACTTAATTCGCATTAAGATAATTGCATCCTGTACACAAGAGTCTTGAAGAGTGTATGCCGGATGTGTAACCAATGGCCTTTCCCGTACAGTTGGCAATCTGCATTTAACCTACCAAACACTTTTGTTAATTGATGTTTAACAAGAAACTGAGTGGGAAGTAGCGCTATAGCGCATGGTGACCTTCGACAAACAAGGGCCATAGGGTGCCACGATTAAAAGTTTCAGTTCGTATGATGTCCATTTTTTAGCACATTTTTTAAATAGCCTTCCTTCTAGTTCGTTTAACATTTTATGAACACATTTCTTGTTATTTTGTCAGTTAAATAGCATTTATATAATACAACACCTTTCATTTTTAAGTCTGTTAATTCGGCCATTCGGCGTTGGCCGATTTCTTTAGACGATTTGATCTTTTGTCGATACACTTTTTTCTCCATATTTAAAAAGATTCAGACAGGAAATACTGCCAAAAACATACAATAATGTCCCAATAATTTTAATCAGTCAAACTGATCGTTAACTCTAAATATACACCTTTCTTCTAAATTGTGCCAGACAGTTACAAGACTGGAAAATAATATGTGATCTAGAGCACATATACTCATTAATTTCTCTTGATTAAGTAAATATTCTCCGGGCATGCAATGTTTTCACAACCAAATGCGATCATTTTAATTATATAGGATATTACCTCTCGAAAACTATTATAAACTGAAGAGCTCTCATTCGTCAAAATTAAATACGCAGTATACACTTGAGATTAGAAAGGAAACTTGTGTACGTGATTAAATTACTCTATGAAAACTGTTTGGGGAATTTGCAGATCCACTTTCAATCAATATATCGTGTACGTTACCTTATATCGGCTCGTAACGATATCACCATACAGTGTATATAGGCTGGTCAAACCAATAGATGTTGGGATTGTCGTAACGAGCAAACACTAATGAAAAAAAACTAATAGTTTGTTCAAACTTTGCTTCCTTCAATTTCTATCAGCATAACTGTTGCTTGTCTTATAAACAAGCTATGTTAATATACATTTTCAAAATAACCTCTTTCAAAAATTGAGAGAAAAAGCATCCAAGCATTGTTTTCAGCTAGAAATACGATTTTTCACTTCAGTAAACTTTACAGTGTGCATGTGATTTACTAAAATAATAAGGACGACGGAGGAAAGACTGAAAAAAAATAGCAATTGCATGAATTGGACATTCTAAACGGTTAATTCGGCTTGAAATATTTTAAGTCTTTGCTCCAGTAATGAGGTTTTTATACTGTCATGCATTTTTATTAGTATTCAGTACAAATTTCCAATGTCGGCTAAGCTCATTACTCACGCCAACGATACAAGAAAATGTGATTCGTTTTACTATTACAAAATGCTTTTAATAAAGTTGAGAGAATCTATCAACTTTCTTGTGTTGTGGATTCAAAGACCACTATGAGTTGAAATGAAACGTGCCACAATTTTCACAAACTTTGAGAGTCGGACGATACGATTCTTTCTTCAGTTTCATTTGCCGGACGACATCGCTATCTTCATCTACATAAACTAAATTTAATGGAAATCTTTTTGTTAAGATTCTTGGCAAATATTTTATAGATATCTTGGTACGTGAAAACCTCTTCTTAATGGCACATCCCAGCAAATTATTGCTATTCTAAAAGGGGCATTGGACTGGTTTTTTTTGAGAGGGTTCATTCCCTTTTACTGATTGCATGCCATTTTCGTTCTAATTTAATAGTTAGTTGTTTTGATGTAAAAGAGCACACCATACTTATTATTTTCAAAGAACCAATTTCTTGGATACCATTCCTTAAGTGACTTCCCTGCGATAGAACAACAGAGAAACACAACAACTAAACCAGCGGAGTTTAACTGCATTTTCGTAAAAATAAAAATAAAAAAATCACATTTTTTTCAAAGTTATGCATGTTGTACTTACATTTGCCTGATACTAACTCTGTGAACTCAACTTGTTTTTGCTATTAATTTGAATAATGGTTTTATCAAATCAATTTTGGTTGCAAGTGCTCAATAAATAAACTAAAACCAAAATGTTTTAAAGTGAAATCAAAAGCCAAAACATAATGATCATTTTAAATATATGTCATACGAGCGACAAAATACCCTTGAATGTCTGGTTTTTACTGTCTTGGCAATTAATTCTTGGCAACAGCTGTAAAAATTAACGATTAGCTGCAGAGAGAAAGAAAGTAGTTAAGAGCTTAATTTTGTAGTATTTAATTACCAATAAAACTATTGAAAAAGGATAGGGAATAGAACAAACAAATGTTGTCTGTGTTTAAGATAAAGAAGACGTGTTTGGACATGGCATGGAGAAGCTATTTTCGTAGTTCTCTTGATATAAAGAGAAACGGGTCATGCTCGAGCTATCGACGACAACATGTTTAAAGTTTTCAGTTTGTCATACAATTTTTTGAATGTAGGACAAAAGGTCTGATTACTGCAGTGCTAATACGAAATTGTTTTTAAAATAAAACAACAAATTTTCATTATCCTCCTTAACATTTCGTCGGTCGATCGTTAAAGACAAACAACTTTTGAAACCATACAAGCTTGAATACTTTTTAGTGTTTTGGCCGCAGTAAAATTTTGTTGTCACTGGGCTTTTGAAGAATACCGTGCCGAACAACACAAATGTGGCTGAATTCATTGTGAAAGAATCAGTGAAAAAGAAAACAACAGAACAGTCTCAGTAAATTCTTTAGTATGCTTTAGTATGGTTTTGAAGTTCGTATATCAAAAATAGCGGGTTCTTAAGGTTAAAGTTCAAACTGAAAACTTTGATATGACTCGAGCAGCATTTCCTAGAATCCGTGAAAATTCTCTAATAATAGATCAGGTGTCGCCAAACAGCAACTTCATCACGTGACCATTTGACAGCCATGATTGAGCTGTTAGCAGAAGTGGTCAGGCATTATAAAAATTTAAGGAATACTCTTAAACATTTGTTTTAGCTTGACGAGTTAGGATCGATAGCTGCAGAAACTCGAAACCAAAAGAATCTCACAATCATATTTCAATTCTCGTAAAATATCTTGCTTTAGACTACACTCGCTCAGTTTTCCTAGCTACCCTTTGTTCACCAATTGCAACCCATGTATCTATTAAAAAGAATTTAAACTTTTTGCGTTGATAGTTCTTGCACAGCAGGAAAGAAAGAGTTTGACAATCGTGTCGAGCTTGACATATCCAAAATGGCAATGCAACCGAAGAGGCTCTATCGATCGAGTTATATTTTGCAAGTTGGTAACAACCTTTATCAAAACATTTTTTAATCTAACACACAAAATTTTTAATCTTAAAACAAAGAACGCATCGTAGCTTTAAGTTATTTGATATAAAGTGCGTAGAAAGAGAACAAAGACGAAGATGTCAAGCTCGACACGATAGACTTTTTTGTTTAAAAGGGAAGGGGTTGGAGCAATAATTTACATTTCTTTTAACAAATTTTGGTTGTCTGGATTCCTTTTGTTTAAAAGTCCAACATTTTCTTAACAATTAACTTTAAATAAACCTTTTTTGACAAAAAAGCAAACTAACTATTTACCTATTTTATCAGCAATGTCGCGGCACAAACCTGTACAAACCACAATATATTTTTTGAAAAATCAGTTTATTGGTCGTTTAAAACTTATATTAGCATTCATTTGATAGGTAGGCTTACTTAGCATATCAGTTACAAATACATCCATATTTCCTCTGTGTGTTTCTTTGCATGCCGTTTTTGTTTATTTGGCTCGAGTATCATGTAAGTATTGAGTGCAAAGGAAAAAAATGCTGCATCCCTTCATTTCACACTGCAACGTTCCTCAGTCAACAAAGACTTGCCTTTTTTATGTTAACTTGTACAGAACTCGGATGCGTGTTTTGTAAGGGAAGAGAGATGAATTAACAACTAAGTTTTTTGTTCGACATAAACTATTTCAAAACTTGCCTGCGGCACTACTCGAAAATAAATAATTGTTCATTTGTTCTAAATTCAGGTCACTTGGAGAGGCTACAACAAATGAAATGCCATTGGCAAGATTAGCTGTGTCAGCACAGAGTGCGGTAGCCGAGTATACGTTGGAGAAAAGAGAATTAGGTTTTTTTCAACACGGCTTTTTGTATCTGTTAAGAATAATGAACAAGAAATTTTGGATAATTTTTCTCACCTATTTCAGCCAGTGGATTGCTGACTTTGAACTGGGATGCTGTTCGCCTGACAAGGGCGCGTTTTGCGAAACTAGGAGCTTTTCGGTCGGCTCTTTAGCAACCAAGTATAACAGCATTCTGACTGGAAGCGTAGTTCTGACTCTAAAAACATCTGGATTAATTGCTTGTTCTCAAAACTGCATTAAATTTGCATGGTGTATCTCCATAAACTACAACTTCACTGCAGAAAGAGATGGTGAATGCCAACTTAACAATGACGGTTTGTCAGGGAACGGGATGGAGACGTCGGCAAGATTGGTTGAAAAGAAAGGTTTTCTCTTCAGTCAACTTCGACACGATAAGGTGGGGGATCAAATAAATAATAAGCAAATAAGATTATAATGCACATTAAGAAGTTAAGTGGGAGAATTGAAAGGGATGAGAACATACGACAGATCGAAAGAGTCTATTTTCTCAGATACCCAAGTCTTGTACGTCTTATTTACATAATGACCAATGCATGCTAGAAAGTCAGGCAAGTAAAACGTTTTTTATTGAGAACTGCGCTAGATTCTGGTTTGCAAATACTGGAGCAACGTTTTACATAAAAGCCATGCAGATATTTATCACCAATACATTTTTCAACAGTTTGGCTGCAACAGTTCTCCCTGTTTGAATGGCGGGTCTTGTTTCTCGGACTGTCAGACCGGAGTCAGGTGTCTGTGCACGGCTGGTTACTATGGCGACTACTGTCAAAGTGAGTAAAAGAAAAACATCAGCTCGGTTAAATGCCATTGGTTATTCCTTGGATTTATCAGTTGATTTCTTATTTTCGTGCGCCAGTTAACGTTTTGCGAGGTTAGCACAGTTGATAAGATTTGTGACTGTCAACCAGGAGTTCCCGGGCTCAATCAATTGGGCGGCCTTTTTTCGCCACACCGTCCGTGGACAGGGATGTTGGTCTAGGCTCTCGACGTTTTGTCGGGGGACTTAAAAGAACCCACACACTCGTCGATAGGGGTAGGCTAATGCCGGTGATGTGCTCGGCCAATAATCCTCACAGTGAGAAAATGAAATGAAATAACGTGCTCTACAACAATCTTTATCATTTCCAGCCACTTGTTCCTTAATTTGATCGAGTTATGTTTCTGTCATGTTATACTTCTGCGCCCGGTTGTTAAAACCTTAACCCGCAATTAGGTTTACCTTCTTAAAGATTGATTTGGGCTGTCATTTCGGGCTTGCGTTATAGGGTTCCCTTGGAGTGTTCTTGACGAAGCAATTGTGTTTCAGATCAGGCCTAATTCTGGGTTAAACTTAACTCCCTTTTGAATAACTGGGCCCAGAAAATAAAATTGCTAACTTTATATCTGGCAAATATCATTGTAGTTTAGTCAGAGTTCATCTGTGCTTGTTGCAGCGGGGCAAAAATCTTAATAGACGCGTAAAGGTTTGTCAGAGTAAACCACGGGAGAAAGGCTTAAACCACATCTGAACTGAAAATAGTTACACAATCCTGCTTTTAAAACGCACGCGTTACAGTGCGAACAACCCAGATACTTTTGTTACAACCGAACCAATTGAAAACAATATCATTTCCACAGTATTTTTACCATTAGTGTTTTCAGGGAGGATGGAAGAAACTTAAGGTGACTGAGATTGGTTATTGTTTTAAGTTGCAATCATGCAGTATCTAATTTTGTGACAAGCGACTGGCTGGTTTGTGAAAAAAGTACATGGCCCGTGGCTTTTCCCTTTTTTCATGTAGTCGCAACATAAATGTCGATTTCTACACAATTTCAAAAACCGCAAAATTAATCATAATTTTCCACAAGCCAAAGTCCTTATTTCGCAAATCATGACCAAAGTTATTTTTTCATGCCGTTTTGAGACACTTCCATTTATCCCTAGATGAAATAGACGAATGTTCTGCCAATCCTTGTCAAAACGGAGCGAAGTGTGCTGATGGGATTAACAGCTATTCATGCTCGTGTGTAGCTGGGTTCACTGGAAGTAACTGTCAAACGAGTGAGTGGTATTTTGACATTTTATGGTAAAAATATATATTCTACAGGCATTAATGGGTTTTTATGTCAAATCTCTTGCTTTCTACGTATAATTTCTAATAAGTAAACATGTTTATAGAAAAAGCACACGTTTTATTTTGTTTTCCTCAACGATTTCTTCACAGATATAGACGATTGTTCCCCTATCCCGTGTCTAAATGGTGGATCGTGTAGTGATGGAGTCAACACATACACTTGTTCATGTGTAGCGGGATACACTGGAAACAACTGTCAAACAAGTAAGTTCTCAATTTTCGATTTTACCATGCATGCATTTTATCATATAAGACTATAACCCAGCTCTTTGATAAAATTCTTAACTCCTTGGTTTTTTGCAGTTCATAAACATCTGTGGGTATTTTCCAACAAAAATGTGCTTATCGTAAAAGCAATCAACATAAAAAGGTTGTCTTTCCCCTTCATTCTTTTTTCTTTACAGACAGTGACGACTGTTCCCCCAACCCGTGTCTAAATGGAGGATCATGTATTGATGGAATCAACAGCTACAATTGTTCATGTGTAACGGGGTACAATGGTAGCAGCTGTGAAACGAGTAAATTATCTTGAAACTGATCTTTCATCTTATAAAGTTTTCCCAGTTCTTTAATGAAAAGTCAATGTTTTCTTGCAATTTAAGACTCTTTTCTTGATACCTTTCTATAGTGATGTGCGTATTCCAAACATTTATCAAATATTGTCTTTGTTCTTCTCTTTTTTCCTCACAGACATTGATGACTGTTCCCTGAACCCGTGTCTAAATGGTGGATCGTGTAGCGATGGAGTCAACACATACACTTGTTCGTGTGTGGCGGGATACACAGGAAACAACTGTCAAACAAGTAAATTTGAAGTTTCAAAACTACCGTGAAGCCGATCTTATAAGATACATTCTGCTCTTTGATGAAAAAAGTCAGTAGTTTCTTGCAGTTCGTGAGTTATTTAAGAGTACCTACCAACAAAAACGCGCATATTATAAAAGGAAGCAACATAAAAAAATTGCTTCTGTCATTCTCTCTTTTTCCCTTTACAGATATAGACGACTGTTCCCCCAACCCGTGTCTAAATGGTGGATCGTGCACAGATGAAGTAAACAGCTACACTTGTTCGTGTGTGGCGGGGTACACTGGGAACAACTGTCAACAGAGTAAGTTTTCGAGTTTTCAAACTATAGATAATGGTTTCCGGCCTTCCTAAGAAAGTTATTATTTATTAGATTGTGTTTCAAAACTTTTGTTTACAGATATTAACGACTGTTTCCACAACCCGTGTCTAAATGGTGGATCGTGTATTGATGGAGTCAACACATACACTTGTTCGTGTGTGGCTGGGTACACTGGAAACAACTGTCAAACCAGTAAGTTTTCGAGTTTTCAAACTATAGATAATGGTTTCCGGCCTTCCTAAGAATTAATATTTATTAGATTGTTTTTCAAAACTTTTGTTTACAGATATTGACGATTGTTCCCCCAACCCGTGTCTAAATGGTGGATCGTGTATTGATGGAGTCAACACATACACTTGTTCATGTGTAGCGGGATACACTGGAAACAACTGTCAAACGAGTAAAGTTTTAGCTTTGAAAACCCTGTGACATTCATGATTAAAGATGTATCCACTGCAGCAACTCCATAAAAACCTTTTGATTTTTTTAATTTTTGCAATTCATGAATTGTTTGAGATAGCTTCCTCGTCGTCGGCCTCCTTCCGTCTCGGGAGACGATGGCTGCACCAGGTTCGGTCAGTTCTAATTGACATTTTTTGTTTGCCTATACTTTTTACGACTGCAATAGGAAGCTATTGCAGTCGTAAAAAGTATAAGCATACAAGAAATGTCTTAGTTCTTCTCTCTTCTTTTATGCAGATATAGATGACTGTTCCCCCAACCCGTGTCTAAATGGTGGATCGTGTGTTGATGGAGTCAACACATACACTTGTTCGTGTGTAACAGGATACTCCGGAGGGAACTGTGAAACGGGTAAAAATTACCAAACTATGAACTACGTCTTAAATGTTTTTTTCCCAATGCAGTCTTGAAAAAATGATGACGATGATAACAAAATGAATACTCCAGTGCTAAAGCAAGTAAAAAGTGCTGAAGAGGGTGATACCGTTTGCCGTTTTAGCCGCATTTGACACAAGCGCGAAAAGAGAAACTTGCAAATATCAATAGGATAAATAAGAAAGTCCTTCGTGTTACCTGTCTTATCTTTTTGTCTATTCACTCTGTTTATTTGAATCTTGAAACCGGTGTAATGGTAGCTGACCGCTGAAACTCTCGCGTAGAATGGCTACCATTGCAGATTGTCTTTCATTTGAAATCCGCCTGAATTGCAGTACTTTAGCTTTTACTTATAGATTCAGAAACTACATCTCTTAGCATCAAAAATACTCATGCACTTTGGAACAGCGCTAACATGAAGCTGGTTTTTCAAAAGTATTAGTCAAGATGGCCGAGTGGATGGTTAGCACTCGTGCCTCCCACCTCTGTGGACCCGGGATCGAGTTCTGTGGGCTTCGGATGTGGGCTGAGAGTTATCGATCTCCTTCAGACTCCGAGGGTTTTCTTTGGTTTTCCTTCCTCCACAAAATCAACTTTTACGTCAAAATCTGTGCCTTCGAGCTATTAAACATAGGCCACTGGCTTGGGAGAATGGGCAACTGCTTCTAGCGCATTAAGGCGTTAAATAAGTTTAGTTTAGCGGTTTAGTCCATTATGTTCTCTTACCAGTTTGTTTTGGTTATTAGTGGTTGAAGCATGTGCGCAAGCGCTGGGTATGGAGAACTTTGCGATTTCAGATGAGAACATTACAGCAAAGTCCTACTGGATTGGCGAACCATTTCGTGGTAGACTAAACTACCAGGGATTTTTTGGCAGCTGGAGGGGAAAGGAAGATGGAAGTTTACAATGGTTGCAAGTTTATTTTGGTGGAGTCAAGAGAGTGACGAAAATCGCTACCCAGGGCAATCGTCTTTACGACTGGTGGCTGACACAATTTGCCGTTGGATACAGCAACGATAGCATTGAATCAACGTTTCTCTATTACAAAGAAGGCGGTTCTAAAAAGGTATTAAAGCTTGTCTATCAATGTGTTGATAATAGTCGGTATATTTCAACTGGTAAGTTTTTAGACTGAGCTAACTAAACGCCGAAGGCACCGCGACAGCGATCGCAAATGACAAAATATTGCAATGATCGCAGCTGACACCATAATTGCAGTGACTTGCGTTGATCCAGTCAGGAGCAAGGGGTAATTGAAATGAACGCCGCTGTACTGTCATCACGAAGTACACACCTCTATAGTAGTAGTGGTAATAGTAGTAGTAGCTGGAGTAATAGTAGTAGTAGTAGTAGTAGTAGTAGTAGTAGTAGTAGTAGTAGTAGTAGTAGTAGTAGTAGTAGTAGTAG
>JAOBYF010195657.1:0-10438 GCA_025403605.1 Parazoanthus darwini | reverse complement strand
CCCCCCCCCCCCCCCCCCCCCCCCCCCCCCCCCCCCAAACCTCGCAAACTTGGAAGCTTACAAGCAAAATTTATGAGACAAACACACTTAAGGCTGTTTTTTTTTTCTTTTAGTCGTTTCGATTTGCGGTACACCGACAGTTACGATAAACCTATTTAGGCTTCTTCACCTACAAATGCGAATCTTTTGGGGTCCGTGGGGGTAGGGGTTGGGTTGCGAACGCACCCCGCACCCCGCACAACTCCCCCCTGCCTACGGGCCTGAATTTCCCCCAATACAATATTTCATGTACAAAAAAGAAAAAGCCCACTGCACTGCAAGAACGAAAGAAGAGTAAAAAATAGGAATCAACCATTGGCGGAGAAGGCAAGAAAAGCAAAAACAGGTTAGACAGGGTGAGGCAAATAAACAGGAACAGAAAAGAGGGCGAACCATAAATACAGAGAGAAAAAGTCCGAACTACTACTACCCAGAAATATTTTTCTAATATCAAGAATATTCTGCTTACAAAAGCAGTATTTTTTGCGCGATTGTTTGGCTGGCTAGACACAAAGTAACTGCAAATTAATTGTGCGAAACAACGAAATCAGCATTTTTCAAGACAACTCCTAATTCACGGCCAAGGTTGTGAGTTTGGCTTGATTTTCTTAACTCAAAACAACAGTGAAAATGCCGATGAGTTTTTAGTCTAATTACTAAATCTGCTGAGCAGTAAAAATTCCTTTATGGTAAAAACTACAAACTTTATGAAAACAACTTGTGAAGCAACACAACTTATATCAATAAAACTACGAGTTTCGTTAAAAAAATCTGATTTCTAACTGCTATTTGCGTGAAAAGCTATTTTCATTAAAATAAGTATCAATAAAAATTTTTGCCCCGACAGTGGTTGCAAAGTAACTACTACTGCCTTCGGGCGGGACACGTGGGAAAACACCAAGGAGGTATTGTTATTTTATTCAGAAAACCAAACTGCTATTTACATGGCACGGTTCGATCCTGCTCTTCCCGGCGGTCAACAAAATATAAGAAAAAAGCTTAATCCGGACATCTCCCGTTGAGTTACTTAACCACGCTGCTAAAAACTACAATATTGGCGATGTTTTTGCTCGTAATCGATATGCATTTGCTCATGTCACGAAAACTTGCGAAGAAACGAAGCAGGTTAGTCGGCCTGTCTTTCCGTGGTCGTGATTGGTCACGAGCCAACTTACGAAACATGGAACATTTAACGAATAAAGGCTTGCGTCCATGTGATTTTTCTTTAACACGATGGCAGGAAATTTGCAAAGAGGGAATTGGTAAGTATTTTGAAATGAATGCGTTTAATAACTTTCTTCAACTTTGCGTGAAGGACTTATTACAGCTTTAAGATTTCGTATCGGGTCTGTTCAAGACCGTTTTCGAAGAGTTCTTGGTGACTGTTTAGGTTCGGAAAGGCAGGCAACGCAAATTCGCAAATGGACAATCGACACAACCACGAACGCCGACACTGCTGTTTTGACGGTGGCAAGTCGCCTGTGTTCCGCCATCACCTGCCACGTAGGCTAGAAAAATTGGAAAAACCTCATTGGAAAAGTTATAAAATATATTTTTAATTACTTGGAAACAGTTAATAGTAGGAATAAAAGTCGTTACATACACTTTTCCCACCTTATAGAAAACCAATATCCTCTGTTGTTAATAATTCTTGGGAGGGTTTACACTAAAATACCTTAAAATCCAACGCAGACGCTCGTAGCATTTCAATTAGCATTGCTAACTTCTAATATGACATGGTAGTTTCTAGTTTCGGTGAAAACGCCGTAAATGGCATTTCGAAAGCAACAACACAATAGCCGCACTCATACTTTTGTACACTCTTGGCCATAAAAAGCACGATTTTTCAACGTAAAAACATGTACACGAGCAGAAGAAGTGAACTAGAGGAACCCGAGCCTAACGTTAAAACTATCAAACTGGTTCTGAAATATAGGCAACGCAAATTCGCAAATGGACAACACAACCACAAACGCCGACACAGTTTTGACGATGACAAGTCGCCTGTGTTCCGCCATCACCTGCTACGCAAGCTAGAAAAATTGGAAAAACCTTATTGGAAAAGTTATAAAATTTATTTTTAAACACTTGGAAATAGTTAATGGTAGGAATATAAGTCGTTACATACACTTGTCCCACCCTATAAAAAACCAATACCCTCTGTTGTTAATAATTCTTGGGGAAGTTTGCACTAAAATACCTTTTAAAAAAATCTAACGCAAATGCTCGTAGCACTTCAATTAGCAATGCTAACTTCTAGTATGACATGTTAGTTTCTAGTTTCGGTGAAAACGCATTGCGAAAGCAACAGCACGATAGCTCTCGAAGAGTCGCTGTCTTAACCGCAATCAGTTTTGTAAACTCTTGGCCATAAAAAGCACGATCAACGTGTACACGAGCAGAAGGAGCCAACAAGAGGAACCCGAGACTAACAGACAAACGTTAAAAGCCTCAAATCAAGTCATGAAAAGGTTTATAGGTAGAAAACTAAGTACCTAAAACGTGGTAAACGAGAATTGGAATGCGTTGAAATTGTAATATAGCTTAGTTTTGGTTTTACTGCGAAAAAAAACATCAAAAGTACTCCTCACGAAACATATAAACGCAGTCTTTAGTAATTTTTTTACTGTTACCTGTCAGATGATATCTTCTTTATCCTCTCAGTGCTCTCTTTATGCCTCTCAGTATTTCTTTATGCTGTTCAACCTTCGACGGTAGCCTGCCGTCGATCTAACACGTCGTTTTTCTGAGTGTCGAAAAGGAAAGGAAACAAACACGAACTGTCAGATCTGCCTTTTAGTCAGGGTATATTTTGATGAGGAGTTAATTTTAATGTTCGTCACAAACCACGTAGGCGAAAGCTTCAATGTGTTCCACTGACGAATGTTTTTTCCCTTTTTTTGTCCATTTATGGTAATTCAATTAACTTGTAAACGACATTGCACTGGATGGCCAAAAGTAGTTCCATTCCCCCTTTCTTTTTTGACAGAAGAAGCTAACCGTGATGGCTTTCTGCTCAGATTAGCTGAAACTCAATTTCACAAATACATATTAGGCAGGTTGATATTCAGCAAGCAGCAAACTTTAGAACGGATTTGTAAAACCTCAATTAACATTGCTTGTAATTCTAAAAACTTGCGTTAATTTTATGTATCTTAGTTTAAGTCATTGTTAATGAGTTAATTAGTTGACTGAATAACATACTAAAGTCCCCCTCAATCCGAAGTGGGGAACCTCTCTCGACTTAGCCAAAGCTTATTTAACGCACCTTCGCGTAAATTAAATGTATGTAATAATAACTTTTCGAAAATTCGCGTTAATTTTTTAACGCGCAATTTTTTTCACGTTGTTAACAAGCTTCGTAGTATTCCAACTTTAAGATAAAACGAGTTTGACTTCATTTTTTGGCTATTTGCATCTGAGTAGTAGCTTTTAAAGTTCTAATAACTTTTAATATTGCAAAGGATTAGTTTGCTCTACTTTTATTGAAAGACAGTCCGGAGATAATTATCTTTGTAATATTTAGCGGTTTCGTGTCGCTGGTTCCTTCAAACCCCTCCAGAATTTGGTAAAAATTTGATAATCTGCCCAAGACTGGCCCACCGAAGATCCCCCCCTGTCCCAGGCTTAAATCTATCCCTGTTCGCTGAAGATCGCTCAGGAGTTGCACATACCCGTATACCCCTTCCTCCCCTCATACGATTAATAGTACAACTAATATGAGAAAGAGCCACTGGCTTGTCAGCATTTTTACTGATATGTTGTTACATCAAATAACAACAACAACAAACAACAATAAAAAGTTCATTTAGTACAAAACTATGAACAGTTTAGAATAGAGTTATACAGTGGTTGAGTACAAGCTACTTAGAATATAGCCAAAAAGCTAATCGAGCTAGGTAGCCTGGCCATGCAGTAGAAATTGATATGGTAGAAGTGCTAAGGTAATAAGATAATATCAACAAATAGTAGTATTAAGAAATTTAAGAACAAATTTTGAAAAAACTCACAGGAACAGAAACACAAAAACTCAGAAACAAACAAAGAGCATCTATACAACACATCAGTTAGAATTAAGTATCAAGTTGATACTCAGATAGGATCGATTCTTTAAGACATTTTTTAAACGTATTCCGGCCCTTGAGCTTCAAATCTTCTTGAATTGAATTCCATACCTTAGCTCCATTAAAACGAATGCTGAACTTTCCAAAGTTTGTTCTTATCTTAGGTATAGATAATAAAATTTCTTGTTAGTTAGTCTTGTATTATAGTGATGCACTTTGTGAACAGGTTTAAAAAATCATTGAAGGCAGCTGGAAGTGTGCCAGTATGGAAGTCATACATAAACAGAGCATTGTTCGTATGGATCAAGTCAAAAAGTTTGAGAATTTCATATCTATGGAACAGAGG
Source organism: Parazoanthus darwini (assembly GCA_025403605.1). NCBI lineage: Eukaryota > Metazoa > Cnidaria > Anthozoa > Zoantharia > Parazoanthidae > Parazoanthus > Parazoanthus darwini. The sequence continues at coordinate 5,989 of JAOBYF010195657.1, read as the reverse complement.
AGTTGAATGTACATCAAAATTGGAAAATGTGATAATCCTTATAGCATCTTTTTGTAGTTTAATTAGGGGTTCTAGGGTAGTGGAACAAGTATTACCTCAGATTATTACTGCATATGTAAGAAAAGGATAGATTAAAGTATATAGTACAACTGGGTTCGGATTGGTAAATTTACAAAGTGACGGTTTTTGAGTATCTCAATTACTGAGAGTATCCCAATAAACAAAAAATGAAACGAATAAATAATAATTAAATAAAAACAGAAATAAATAAATAATAAGTTTGTCACTTGCTTATTTAATTTTTGATGATTATTCCTTGCTTTCAGTAATTTTATTTAATGTTCTCAAACATGCAGGCCCGAGTTGGGCTATGTGTAGCTTCTTGTTGTAATGAAACAGCGTACTGTTTCAGACGAGAATTTAGTGTTCCATTTTAAAAATCTGATTTCTTGTACAATAAGTGAAATGTAGCAGAGCTGGCCGTGATAGAAACTGTGTGTAACTTCACAAAGAATTGATATATATACATAAACTGTAAAACATACTGTATAATAATGTCGGCCTTGTTTTCTGCTTTACGCGCACATGCAAACCCACAGTCGCGCTAGTAATTGCAAAGTTTAACATTGCAACCTCGTAAAAGAAAATATATCTAGGCAAACAGAAGGTTCGACGGCACATGCTTCGTATCAATTGTTCCAGAACCATTCTTGGTTGGATCAACAGTGATACAAACGACACGGCACAACATGTCAGGAATATCCCGCCATGTTTGTTTGGCTTCGTATAAACACCCATGTAACATATCTTGTACACGCGTCTTTCTTTTTATCTCACTGACGGTTGTCAACCTGAAAAACTAAATTTTAATTTGATTTTTTGTCAACCTCTTCTCTCTGGTCATTGTCTTTGTCTCCTGTTTCGGATCAGCCTTCATAAAGCCTGTCCTTTCACTGATGTTGAACTGTGCAGTATAACGCACTGGCTTAGAGAAGGTCGACCACTCCTTTCTTATAGTGAAACTGTTAATTGTGAATGCCACATCCAGACTCCGAGCACTGAAACAATCCAGACTCTTTGCCGGTGCTGGGATCAGGGATATCTGGGTTAATTCGACGTATACTTCTGACAGAGAAAAAGTCACTATTGCCCTGGATAATTAGTCCCGTTTCTTTTTGAGAAACTCCGACTATTCCGTCATTTTCTACTGGTTTTCCATGCCAATTCAATGGGTTTTCTAAACACGCACGTCTATATCTTCATTTTGAAAGTTATAAAATATGCGGAAGCCATCAATTTTCTTAACGTTAAAAATGTTCTTGCTTTCGTCAATAATACACACCAAGCTAGATTTTCCCTTAACTGGCTTTCCAAATAGAGCGGTACGCCACCTGCGGCGCAGTCAATAATAAGTCCTTCGTCACCAATACACATTGGACACAGAATTCTGTCACATACATCCCTGCTGTAAACAGGCTTTGAAAAATCGTACCTCTTTACTTCGACACCAACCAGTGCTCAATGTCTTGAAGCGATGCAGTGATGCTGTTGCTGCAATAGCACCTTGAACACCCAGCCCTTGTCCGAATGGAAACTGTTTCTGGTGATTTCTGCAGGACTGGAGACATTGAACACTCTTACGTTTTTTTTCAATGGAGCAGAGAGAAACTAGTCCCGAGCAAATGTGCTTATGAACTTAAAATATTCCAGATGTATGATGATGTAACGGCTGACAAATGCTTTTCCTCTATATCGCGTTTGTAAAATCTTCATTGCTAGTCAATCAGTGATCACGACCAAGATGGAGTTACCATCGAGCGCTTTCACTGCCTCGGGAGCTACTGAAAATAGCTTTTCTAACAAAAATATATACACATACTTCCAACTTTGTCGAAAATGACGATAGTTCTTGTTTCAAACAAATTTCCCAAATCACTCCAAAGAAGCAGAAAATGTATTTCAGATAACATATTTCAGTTCTCAATAAAATTTAACTGCTGGTGCTTTCTAGGGTACAAGTATAATCAAAATGCAAAGGTTGGGCGATAAATTCACCTAGTCGTGTTCGAATAATTTAATCCATAACTATGAAACACAAACTGCCAATCCAGTTACAAAATGTATTTGCCCCAATAAGCGCCTCCCTCAATTAAGCGCCGTCCCCGAAAAAGCGCCGCACCCCTCAACAATAACTTAGAGCTTAGCATTTGAACTGTAGAGCGGTGATTAATTGAACAGTGTCAAAGCAAAAATGAAAACGCTACGATTCGTGTCGAAAAAAGGGGGAATTTTGTTTACAAGTCTAATGTTCTATTAAAAAAAACGGGTTGTTTTCAAAAAGAGATTAAATATCTGTAACAACCTATGCCATAAATATAGGCCATACCCTTGAATAAAAGTATACAAAATAAACGCAGAGGCGCTCTTTCGTAAACACGGCAGTTGTAAGCCAGTAGTGCAAAAAAGCAATAATTGTGAGCATCTAAATGACGAAGAACCAGTATATTTTGTTCGACTTCAATTTAAATTGCGTGACCCTAAATATGCTGTTTCTCCATACAATCTGTAAGTTTTGGAAATTAATTTATCTTCCACCCTCTTCTGTCTTAATTTTCCAAAACGTATTTGAAACTGGCACGTTAATTCGTGGCACATGCCAATGTTTTCCCAGTTTATTCGTGTGCGTGGGAAAGATAGTCATTATATTTTGTTTCACTTTTTTCGTTGCCATGTCAAACAGCCAAGCCCAGTTGAGATTCAAATCAACCTCGGAGTTATGGCCACTTCATACCATGCCATTTCGTTCAAGTTGTTTCAAAACTAGCTTTGTGTCATTTCGTACACACTCAAGTCATCTCGTACCAAACCATAAAATACACCTTTTCCAAAAAATTATGATATACTTATATTACAAAGGTGAAATACAAAATTCAAAGTGAAAACTAAAATGTATTTAAAATGGAACATCCTTGCTTTCTTTCGGAAGTCATCGAACCAATGATATCTTGTGTTTTCTATGGTTTCGCCGCACATACAAAACCGATTTCAGGATTGTTTTACTGTGTCAAGAACTTGACATATTGACACAGTCGATCAGAAACTCCGTTTCGCAATCAATTGTACTTCTTAAATAAAATTTTGAATCTGAAAAGTTTCATGCGTTGGCGAATTGTAGTTTGGTAGGTTGGTGCTACCCTTCTCATCGATGCTGGCCCCCTCCAAGTCTGAACAGTTGGGGCAGCGCCAGTCTACACCTCGACCTGCCTTTACGGCTTGGCGGTATTGATGTTGCGTAGCTCCAGTATCGCATCGTTTGTACCGCCATCTGCTACGGACATCACATTGGAGAGCTTGATGACGCTGAGTCACAGGATCTTGGCAATGAATACATTACCCACTGTAGTATGAAAAATCGCCTGTTCGTTGTTAAGAATTAAAGAAACTAACTGAAAGTCACCCAAGATCCAAACAAACCGTAGCAGAGTCTGCAATATTGCTTCATAACTTAACTGCGAATGAACCAAAGGGCATGGTTATTATATGAAGTACCGATTAATCTTCTGTCTGTGTGAAGACGTTTGTACTTTAAGAGGTTATTTAAAGGTGTATTCGTGCATTGCTTTTGCTGAGGTCCAGGCACCTGGCCGTGTAAGATACCATTTTTGGTTTGTGGACCGGGCTTGATATATAGCTTCGTTTTCGTCATATATCAAAAACTATGAGATGATGCAATCCAGTCGTCCAGGCTGGATTCAAGGCCTATGCGGATTTCTTAGTCTCTCTGCACGAAATTTTGAATACCCAGAAAGATCTTCAAAATGCATGTGCCACATTTTGCTGGTGGCTCTCGTATCTCGTGTTGGAGTTTGGTTTTTGGTAAGGTTTTATGAGCATATTTGTACAGCCGGATAGCCAACACAGCTGAGCACTCGCTTAATTAAACTCGTAAGTAGATATACGGAAACTCGAAATTCAGATTTGCTTTGCAAATTCAAAAACATATTTCAGTGTGCTCGGTTGGCCCCGAGTACCAGAGACAGTACTCACCTCTACATCTAAGTCTAAAAAAATCGGAGTGCGAGTGGCTTCGCTGTTTCTGGATTTGTGTTTATCGATTAGAGTTGCTTCGCTGTTTCTAGATTTGAACGTTTGATTCTTGAGCCGTGAGTAAAAAAAAAAAATCTTTGTTTACCTCAAAGCATGTGCTCAATGGACGGGTATTAGAATAAATGTTAACTTTGTCAGATTTGTCAGAGGGGAATGGGTGCCTCGTTTTATGTCCTTGGATCGGACTGAAACAACACCGAGAAGTCAGCCTTTAAGCGGACGCTCTCCATGAAATCTCGACGACAATTGGGAGCAATGAAAAGAGGAATGTGTTTTTTATAGTATGTCAACTTCTTTCAGTGCAGAAATTTTAAAGGAAATCGAAACTTTGATCCTTATGGAGCGGTCGAAAATTACAGATACATCCTCTTAATACCAGAACGGGGGAACAGTATTTTACTGATTGTGACACCTGTACAAATTAAGCGTTTATTCCATTCTTTATCACATATGGGGCAAAATTACTGAATGCTGATTGGCTGAGACAGAGGGCATTTTTTCTTAATCACGAAGGCACTTTGGGTTTAACAAGAGGGCATAATCACTTGATCCTGATTGGTTAATTTGTTGCGGCATTAAACGGGCTTCCTGGTAGAAAAACAACGCGCGTGAATGCGATTCTCTCGAAAATTTTGCCCTTTATGTGATAAACAAGTAATCGCAATGTGCCCTCGGGCAATTAAGGATTCATTTCACTTGCATTTTCAATTGCCTCGGGCCCATGCGATTACATTTTCATATCAAGCAGGCTCGAAATTAACTTTCGTAACGGAATATTGGGCAAAAGGCACTTATCCATTCCATGTATCTCTCAGTGTGTTTTATTGTCTTTATTTAACCAGTAAAAACTACTTGGCATTGTTTACAAAGAAAAATCTTTGAAGAATACAATTAACTCAATCAATGTCATCTATTACTAACATACAGAAGTCAAATGTGTTCTAAAGTTGTATATTTTGTCAAACTACCTCAAATCCCTTTTTATTATTAGGATTTCAGTGAATTGGCAAAATAACTTTTCCCTTTAGCTCCGAATAGTACCCAGAAGTTTTTACAGAGCAGAAAAAGAAAAAAAGAAGAGAAAACAAGTCCAACTCCTCGCGCCCTCTTACTTGCTATCGCCCCATTTCTCTTGTCGAAAACATAACTTATCGTTCACGACTGGGTATGAGATAGTCCTTAGCTTATACTACCTCGATTGTTCAATTTTAGAAAGATTTGCAATAGGATGTCCTCAAGTCGGTAAATAAAAAATAAGATCTTTACAAGTACTTGACGAATACATATAATTTATAGTACACCCAATGCATAGAACCTTAAAGTTTACCACATGAAACATTTCCACCAAATAGAACCTTTCGATCCACACATTAGAAACACCCAAATAGATCCAAAATGGTATTGCTCAACATATTTGCCTAGGAAGGCCATTAAAGTCTCACTAAATCATATAACTATTTACAATGTGAGGAGTTATTATCCTGTTTTCCATCTGTTTTTTATTTTATTTATTTATTTATTTTGCAATTCGGTAGAAGGCATGCAAAACTGAACTCTTAATTACGTGCTAGAGTTTGCATCTTTAGCAGCTAGAACAATATTCGACTTTCTTAACTGAGTTGTTTGGCCGGGGGGAGGTCCCCCATGTGCTTTTTTATAGCATAAAATTCTGAACAGTTAAGATTGCGATTTTGAAATTTCATGACGCTAATTGGATGTGTGTTGTCGTGGTAACTATACAATCAAAATCAACTTTAAACTATTGAGACGTGTTCTCTAATATAAAACTCTTCGACAAAAGTGCTCTTACTCAGTATACAATAAATACAGGGACCGCGGAGCTGGAGGGGGGGACGGGAGGGGCACGTGCCCCCCCCCCCAA
>JAOBYF010195546.1:0-10439 GCA_025403605.1 Parazoanthus darwini | reverse complement strand
AGAGAAAGACATAACACAAATGCACAGTTGTGTAATCGCCCACCGGTCTTCTAGGGCCCAGTGCGACCTCGACAGTAGGGTTAAGGTGCGTCCCACTTGTTTTCCATTTTGCTGTGCCACTAAACTTGATGAAAGGATTTCTTAAACATCATGATTGATTTGCACTAGTTGTTGTTCGCTTGTGTTAAAAAAACGTTTTAACCTATCAATTCTTGCACTATCACCAGAAATTCTGTTTCCTTGGCAATTTGTCAGGTCCTCAAGCACACCCTATTTTTAGTATTAGATTTTCTTTTACACAAAAATTAGTCGGTGAAATTCCTTTTTTTATTTCATTTGAGGAAATTTTAAAAAATCTGTCAAGAAGTCTCGGCGCCACCTTGACTTTTTTAAATATTAAGGTGGGCTTAAAACCTCTCGACAGATTTTTTTGAAAGTTGCCTAAAACGTGCTTCTTTGATATATAAACAATTTTGATGAAATAGAAAAGGAAGTTCATCAGCTATTTTTTGTTTAAAATGCAATTTAATGCTATAAGAAAGGTATTTCGAAGCCTTCTCAAGTTGCCATGGTAACACAAGTTTCTGTGAGAACGCAAGAGTTGATAGGGTTATAGTAACACCAACTATCAACGTGTAGGAGTAATCTACATTAATATCAAAAAATTTCGGACCAATTTAATTCGGACAAATATTTTATCCGAATATTGATCCGTCCTAAGATTTTAAGCGTCCGAAATATTTTTTCAGTAGGATGTAGACTGTCATCGACTTTTAGTTTAAGGAAAGTTACAATTTGTGTATATTTTCTCACAGTTTGATGTTACACGAAAATCGTTAAAAGTTTGTCCTTGATAGATAAATGCGTTTCAACCCATTAAATCTTTGTCTTCTTCATCAACAATTATTGCGACAGTCTCATCATCTTCATCTTCATGACTGCCGGTATTCTGATCCTCGGAGTCCAGGGAAATGTCTTCTTCAGTGCGTAGTAAGGCTTTTTCGATAGCACCATAGTTCTTTTCAATTAGTTCCTTTAATTGGCAAAGAATTTGCCGTGTTTTAAATGTTGCCCTTAGCACGATTTCGAGTACATCCTTTGCTACTGGTGAACTCCGGTACTTTTCACCCTCCACAGTAGCCTTAACATGTCCGCCGTGGATAAGGCAAAAACAGACAAAGTGGGATGTGCCCAACATCAGCGATTCATGAGTTTGCCTTTACTCTTGAACTTCCATGCAACTTCATATTTGTCGGCGACCTGAATAACTTCGTGGTTGGTTTTTTTCGTAGCAAGGACTTTTTGTCCTTTTCTTGACTTTCTTGGATTAGGCCAAACGGTTTTTCCATAGACATGGCATCCACGCCGGCTGGCAACCAAACACTAAGTAACAGTTTCCATGACAAAGATTCAAAGGTTTACACAAGCTGAATTGATAAGCTATGAACCTGAACCATCGACATCAATTTTCTTTACAGGGCAATGCAAGTGGAGAAAGTAAAATTCTCGCGTAAATTGGGCATTTTCCCGCATTAATACAACACGGACGCATAGTTTCCCGCGTTAATGCAAAACGGACGCATATTTTCCCACGTTAATGCAAAACGGACGCATAGTTTCCCGCGTTAATGCTAAACGGACGAATACAGTAGTTTCCCGCTTCAATACAACACGGGTGCATAGTTTCCCGCGTTTATGTTGCATTTCCAAATTAGGAAGCTGAATCCTGTTTACCAAGAATTGGTTTTTCTGTCTTACTACGTTAATATTGTTTCATTGTGGCAATGTCTTTTGCAAATTATTTTCAGAAACTGCCTAAAACATTATTTTTTTGAATCACTAAAATCTGTACAAAGAGACAAAGAAATGTCAGTTTTGAATTTGACTGCAAGAGAGACAGAGGAAGTTACTGACAAACTTTCTGAGCTAGGCTCAAACAATCGCGTTAAACGGGAAAGTTCAACAAGTGAACACAAGAAGCAAGAGGGGAAATTAGTCAGTATGCAAGCATGAATGGAGTAAGTCAGACAGTTCGTCTTTTAAAAGGAAAGTATCCCCGGCCGACAAATCAAACAGTTAACGATCTCTAGAAAGTCTTTAATGAAGATAAAAGAAACACTTCATGGTGATGCAGTTGATGAAATGAGAAGCAGAAACCATAGGCGCCCTACATTTCATCCCGACGACCTGATGCAGAAGACTATAGAAACTGTGCAAGCTCTGCAACTTAGGAGTGCCCCCGTTACAGGCACAGTGATAAACCTGTAGCCAATGGAATCATCATGGCCAACGACCGCACACGGTAGATATTTGAGCCAGAGCTACGACCGGGCAAGAGCCGTTCTCTACCGCATGGAGAAAGAAGAAAGAAAATTTCTCGCAGAATGGCAACCACAGCAAGATACCGGTGGCCTCAGGAATACTAAAGAAGGCTAGGCTTGGATTTCAGAGAGATATTAAACTCTGCAAGCAAAATACTGTGTACCAGAAGACTTGATACTGAACTTTGACTAGACGCCGTTGACCTATGTTTGCTCTTCAAGTCACACCCTTCACTAGAAAGGGTCACAGAGTGTGCCCAACATAGGGGAAGGGATGAAGAAGCAAATCACAGGAACCTTTACCGCGACCATGTCGGGTCTCTTTCTGCCAATGCAACTGATATACAAGGGAAAGACACCCCGCTACCTTCCACAAGGAATCGCATTTCCCAGCAACTTCAACCTAACGTATACAGTCACTGGAGCAATGAAGAGAAAGTCATTGAGCATCTGGAGAGAGTTGTATTAAACCTATATTGCGAAGAAGCGCGAGGAAATTGCACTTCCGGAAAAGCAGAAGGCAATCCTTATTTTTGATGTGTTTAAAGGACAAAAATCGCAGCGGTTTCATGGTGTCATTAGTGAAAATGACTGTGTCTGTGTGTTCGTTCCAGCTAACATGACAATTCATTTCAGCCATTGCCATTGGGTTTGACCGTAAATGGGCCAGCAAAGCCATTCCTAAGTAGTACTTTTGAAGAATGGCACGCAAAGGAGGTTGCCAGGCAGACTGATGATGGCTGGAAGTGTATTCTATTGATATCAACACCAAGATGTCAGTTTTGAAGCCCATTCACGCCCGTTGGCTGAAAGCACTCTATGACTATCTTTGTAAGTAGGCTGATACTATCAGAAAGGGATCTGAGATGGCTGGAGTGGTGGAAGCCATCAGCATGGAGTTAGAATCACAAGATCCGTTTCAAGACCTTGCCTAGAAATCGCCACATGGGATAACGCTGGTTTGAGCAATGTTGACAACTCTCTTTGCTTTAAAGTTTCACTAAAATAAAATGTGTTGATTTGATAATTTGGAGGTAGCTCATACCGATGTCAAACAAAGGCGCCAGTTTTAAAGTTCATTAGCACTCATCAACCGTTTACACTGCTCGAGTAGGTAACCAGCCCACTTCCTGAAAACGAGCTGGACAGACCTGTACAAGATGTAAATGAATTGATTTTTCACGTCTGAATTTTTTTTGCTGTCATCCTGGAAAACGTTTGTCATCGGCGTCGAAACAGGTTTGTAAAAAAAATAAATGTTTAGTTTGAATTTTGTCCGAAATTCACAAAAGAGTGTCAGAAATTAATTTGTCCAAAAATAAATTGTCCGGAATATTTTAGTCAGAAATTTTTTTATGTTAATGTACCTCTACAAATGAGCAAGCCTTTCATAAAGTTCAGTGGCACTGAAAACTGTAAAACTGCATGACGTTAATGTTATAAATCAGAAATACCCTTATACGACTTCATCAAAAGAAAGATTTCCTCCATTACTACAAACTGAAGTTAATCTTGAAGTGGATGCATTAAGCATATAAGCCACTTTCTCAATCATGCGCAGAGCGACTTAAGCGCTTCAGTTGGCGGGCTACACGCATTAGAAACATGGCATATGGTGTTAATAAAGAAACAAAATTGATTGTTTTCGAAAGAAGGTAGAAGATAAAACCTTAAATATGTCACAGTATGATGTAAACAGGGGTTGTGACCACCAGCAAAACCGTTACTTTGCTCTGCGCATGATTGAGAAGGTGGCTTATATGAACCAATAACTGCTTTGCTGTGTGGAACTCTTCCTATTAAGTAAAATTCTTTTGTTTGACGATAATAATAGAAATTGAAATTATGACAGTTCATGCATGGTGAACGGAAGATCAGACTTAGTGTGATGTATTTCTAAGTAAATGCGGACCAACAACTGCGTTGCTACGTAGAAGTTCTTATCATGTGAAACGCTCTTTGTTGGCGCCGGATAACATTATAAATAGTTGTTATTGCAGTTCATCACTCAAGGTTCATGGTAAGGAGTTTCCTCCATTAATGTTAACTGAAGATCAGACCTAAGTGTGGTGTATTATGGATACATACGGACTAACTACATGCACTGCTTGTAATTCTCCTTCCTGTTAAGTAAGTTCCCCTCGTTGACGATTAGATATAAGTCAAGAATGACAGCTCATCATAAACAGTTTTCTACCATTAAAGTAAAGTGAAGATCGTCTTGAAGTGTGATATATTAGGAAAGTTGTCCCCTTATTGCATTGATCTGTAGAACTCCCCCGTTAAGTGAGGTGTCCTTCGTTGCTGTTAACATTATAGATCGTACATTGGACTAAATAAAGTTCCATTGATTCTACTTATAAGACTATTAATCGGAAATTTGACAGCGGAACAACTTGTCACCTATAAAATCAAGAGATTGCAATATATTAGATAATGTAGGACTCCATTTACAGCTGTGATCATTACCAATTTTTACTGTCTTTGTTTGACGGCTGCATTTCTCTTAACACCAAACAGCGGATGTTGATTAAACAAAACTAGCCCCCCGTCCAAACGCTATAAATACGTACAAACTGCCGACTATAGGATGACTTCCATACACCGAAGATGGCGAAATATTGGTTGCTACCAGCAACAGTCCTCTACAGTTCTCCGAAGCATTGACTACAAATATAATAAAACCAAAATTTTTTGAAAAAGTTTTAAAACGGTCAGTGTAACAAAGGGAGTGGGAAAAACTGAGCCCTTCCAGGCAAACTTTTATTTTGGCATCAAAATATAGGAAACCTAGCTGGGTGCAGTGGTGAAAAAGTCCGTATTTTTACTTTCTGTCCTTTTTTCCCCTCTGTCTCCAGAACTGACTGACTTATGGCTATTTTCAAGGAAAAATGAAACATTTCAAAACGTAAGTTGGTAAGCGTTGTAACAAAATTGATGCTTTATAAGTTTGAGACGATCAGTAAAAAGGAAGATCTGCAGATTCCCTAGGTAATTTGAAAAATAGTAGGTTAAAGACGACATACGGTTTACGGAAATAAACTTCACTGCTGACCTTGGCGGGAGCCTTGTTGGTTTTCTGGAAAGTCATCAGTAACGCACGAACGTACCACCCATATTTTGTAAGTATTTATTCCCGTGATCACAAAATACCGAGTATTAATTGTGCGAAATGTAAGTTATTGGTTAATTAGCGTTGTAGCATTTAGCCCAGGTTAAATGTTGAAGCTGCTATGGTGAATAACTTATTAATAAGGAAAGAAGACCAACTCTAAGCGATCGAAAATGTTTACTTGTTTGTTTATTTCACAACAATCGCAACTTTTAAACTTTGAGTATGCACTGTTGAAGCATCAAACTTGTTGCTAGATTTACTATGGTGACACGTCCTGAAGTCCATACATGAACTACCATACATGAACAAATTCACCACAGTCCACGTGTTTGATTAGTGATGAAAAGTTAAAAGATCTCTTTGTAACAAACTCTTATTTTTTCCTAACTCCTAAAGTTGCAATTACAATTCTAAACCAGTCTTTCATGCTATGAAAGTACTTGTTCTGTCGGCAGTTTTACGAGCAGTTGTTTGCAGTGTGTTGTAGGGATATTGTGCCGGAAGACTATTCCACAAACTGCTCGCCTTATTTCTTTCATCCTGTAGCAATAAACTATTGGGTTTAAACTGGCGTTAACGAACACAACACTCGCACAAGTATCCCTTACAGTTCTTAAATGAGGGGTTAATGGCTCCGTGGTTGAAACTGCTGAGCCGCTGATCATAACAAAGAGAGTTGGAATGTAGCAAACGAAGAACAAGCAAGACACGCTTAGCATTGTCCTCGAGGAACGCTTGAGTTTCTTCATGTCGACTGCTGCTTCATGATGAAAATGAACTGACAGTTGCTCTTGAACAGCTATCTTTGCTTCGTGCTTGCAAATCGTACGTGAAATGTAGATATATGCCATGGAATTTAGAACTAAACTGGTTGAGATAATAATTGCGATAAGAACTTGGAAACTACTAAAGTAATTAACAAGGGGTAACATTGACGCTCCAGCAGAAAAGACCCAAATAGCACATTCAACGACTAGAACTCTTGGTATCGTGACCGTTGCACGATATCGCAAATGAAGTCGTAAAGCCAAGAATCTGTCAAGGCTAACAGTTGTAAGCGTTAAGAAGCTAACGCCAGACAGAATGTAGACGGGTAGAAAGGACACAACTGAGGCTGTGCAGTACAAGTCATACCTTTTCACAACACGCGCTATAACTGAAGCGACGAACGACGGCTGGGTTATCAGACCGGTTAAGAAATCACTTGCCGCTAAACAACACAAGAGAATGTTCGAAGGCGAATGTAGAGCGGTTGTTGTAAATATAGAGAGCATGACGAGACCATTGCCAATTATTGCGGTCGTTGATGTTAGTATATTAACTAAACCCAAGGCGATGCTTGTAAATAATACCGAGTTGATGTTGTCTGTGTAAATATTGTAAATGCTCAAAGAACAGTTCGTTTGGGGACTCACTTGAGCAGACATGTTAGCGGAAGGGTAGATGGCTGACATTGCTCAGTTCAGGCTTGACGCTCGTCTAATTTTGTCCTTATTATGCAGTTGTAGACAACATGTAAAGTTTGCAAGCTAACACGGCAGGGCTCCTTATTAATACTGCGTATGCGCTCAACTCCTCGTCCAATATCTGCCGAAATGAACACTTCATTCTTATCACGAGTTACCTACTTCAAAACCTAATGGAGAAAACTCTTTTTGTACTATTTTGGCAATCATCTAGGAATCGCTGTCAAGTGTCTGTTCATTTTAACCAAAGGTTTATCGAGCTTGAGCAGGTGCAAACAGTTTATTTATAAATTATTACTAAACAGTGGAACCCGCATTTTTTCTGCTAGGCTTATTCAGTTGCGAGCTTAAGCAAATATCTTGGAGTGAAGCGTTTTTCTCAGTTCTCTTTCAACTGAGTAGCTTTCGCATTTTCAATTGATATTGAAACCTTCGTTTTAGATGGTCGATCATCGGGTAATACTGAAAATAGTATAATTCATTTCATTTCCGATGAAAACGAAATCATTAATGCACCGCCTTCTAGATGACGGGAAACTGTCCATTAGTAGAAGCAATTAACGGGAAAGTCGCAATTCGGTGTCATTAAAAGCTTTCAGAAATTGCCCTCCTGATGAAATGAATAAAAGTATATAATATTTTTTTTAAATTTTGCTTTGTTGTTTATCATTCATCTAGATCTCACATTGTGTCATTTACAAGTATTCTATGAAGCGTAGTTTCTTTTAAAGGTTGTCGCTTTTTCAAAAAGCAAAACATCTTTAGTTAACGCTGAAATTAACTGTGGTAAAATAGAAAACAAATCAGCTGGTTCAATCTTGAAAAAAAAATCAATAACATTAAAATCAATAACATTAACGGAAAAACAAACTTTAACAGCAACTAACTGAAGTTCCGTTTATGAAACTCTTAAAACAAGCTAAGAAACAATGAATGTAGATTCAAACTTCAAATAAACAAAATAGATGACGAAAACATTGAAAATTCAAAATACTTTCAGTAGCAATAAATTATATAAGATTAACGAATTAACTATTAATAAAATGTGAGAAGAAAAAGTGAATCTATTTTATGAGCTAACAAGAAGTGTTAATTTCGTTTTCGTATTGATCCATGTTAATCTAGTCTCTAATGTATGATCACCATACGTCAGTACATGAACTCGTTTTAGAGAGCAGTACTAACATATACTGGTAGTAATCATAGGCTATGATAGTGCGTTTGAAAAACACCCAGGTATTATTCTCAGATGTACGTTTATTCACTCTGACAAACCAACGGTACTGACGTTAATATCAGTGAAGTTCAACGCTTGCAAAAGTCGTGGTTCGTAGAAGGCAGGGGTATGTCGAAGCGCTTCCTCTCATTTTACAAATACCAAAAAAACTCAGAAAAACACCAGTAACTATAATTTCTAATTTACTTTTTGAATCATTGTCATTGTTATTTGACCAAGTGCGGGTTATATATTTTGTCAGACATACATTTTTAATATCCTCGCCAACTAGGCTCCCATTTACAGCGAACGGCTTCTGCACTTTAATCAAACTGCGTGTGATCTATTGATGGCCACCAATAACCGAAAGAGGGTGAAACATAACTCTAACAAACCTGGGTTAAACTACTTTCCGAATGATCAGCTTCAGAAACTAAATTAATACTGTAAATAACTTATCGTCCTAAACTCGGTATTCTACAATTATCTTTTTTGAGAGTAAATTCGATTTCATAACGCTTTACATAACGTAGCTATGCCAATTTTGTTTGACTTCATACTGACAAAACACCTCCGGAAAGAATTAAATCTTTTGCTAATGGTTTATACGCAAATTGTATGAGTGTCCATTTATAACTTTTTCGTATACTATATATCAATATATGTAATGATTTTATCACTTCTGTAACATATTTGTGAAAGAATTGTAGTTATAAACTGTTTCAATGGTGGCGCAAATTGCGAGCAGGCTGTATTTTATATTCTGGCATTGCAAGTTCTTACAGAAAATCTCGTTGTTGAGTTTTGTTTCAACTCCTTAATAACCAGGACTTCAAACACGAAAGTAGAATGTCTTTTATGTTTCCATTTAGGTTTTAGCAAAGAGAATCTCTTAATCTGCTAAGCTTTTTGAATGCACGTTTCTAAAAGAATGAGAAAATTTATAGGATGCCTTACCAAACTTTGTGAATTTCACTTTGTTAAAAAGTCCTCGATAGGTTGCCGTAGAGCTTTAAATAGACAAAATGGATAAAATGAATAAAATAGTTAAAAGGTCAAATCAATAAAAATTCTTGTAAAATCGGTAACTTGTGAGTTTCACGCTTACTGAGCGATCATCAGACTAAAAGTTCAAGTTTTCAGGAAGGCTTATAGTTACAAGCATAAAACTTATTTTCGTGCCGACATTTACTGATTATTTCCGATCTATTGTTCAGGAGGTTGCGTTTGTCGGCGCTTAAATGCAAATTTTCTCCGGCACTTATCTAGGAATCCATTGTAAGTTTTCTTCATTGTGTGTGTTGTGTTTGTTGCTTTGAGGTCTCAGATGTAAATTTAGATTATAAAGTTGTGCTGGATACTTGCATCTCGTGTTTGATGGACTATATGTGAATGTTGTATTTGGTCTTGAAGGGGCCCCTCTGTTATTCCTAAGTAGACTTTTGGTTCGAGGCCGGGTGCTTTGACTTCCGCTTTGTCTACAAAGCTGTCTGTGAGGCAGGCGCCATTTAGGGGAAAGTCGGTTTTTTTCCTGCAATTGCATTGTTTGTCCGGGGTGGGAGGTCTATTGAGGATTATATTGCTGTGCCGTTTGATGCTTGAGGTCATATTTCCCATGCAGCTATAGCTGATTTTTACGTTTCTTCTGATAAATGTCTTCTGTAGTTTGTTGGTGTTTGGGAAGTGATAGTCACTCAGGCGAAGAAAGGTTTTGCCTGCAACATTGGTTTTCACGTTTTGGCTGAAGGGGGGAGGGGGAGGGGGGAGGCGGTGTTAAACATTTGGTATTCCTTGTTCTGTTTCTCTTCTTTCGGTTTTAGTTTAGGCTAGCGGTGGGGTTGTTCTCGACCGTTGACTGCTGAATGGTGCTGCGGAACTCGCTTGCTAGAAGCGCTATCCTTGCTGTTGCAGGATAGGCTTGCAACTCTATTTCCAACAGCACGTGGCAGCTGGTTGATGAGTGTTGGCGGGTGGTTGGAATTAGCGTTTATGTATAAAGGTGGATTTCCCGGCTTTCTGTAGGGGCTGTATTATCATGCGCGCTTGGAAATCCCTGCTGTTTGATAAGAACACGCCCTGGTGCAAGAGAGACAGTAAAATGTTTTTCTCAATGATGGAGAGACTTGCTAACTCATTTTTCATATACTTAGATCAGTATTTGTTCTCTTTAGAACCAGGTAGCCTACAAAATGTAAAGCGAAGATTAACCAAAAAGTAGCATATAAATTCCGCCTTAAGTGTTGTGCACCAGTACTGTACGCAACAATCGCGGGGGGGGGGGGGGGGGGGGGGGGGGGGGGGGGGGGGGGGGGGGGGGGGGG
>JAOBYF010195545.1:0-18137 GCA_025403605.1 Parazoanthus darwini | reverse complement strand
TTGTGTTTATCGTCTTGTACATAGTTAACAACAGTTGGACAATTTTTTTAAAACCTGATAAAAATTGTTGGTATTTTATCTAAGACAGTCTTCCGCGTTTAAAATCAGTTTGAAGTCGCGTTCTTCATCCAGTTATCGGATAGACTTTATAGATTAAATCAATCGTGTGAGCTTCATGAAAGTTCTGCCCTGTATTTACTTCTTGAACTGGGCTTGACAGCGTTCATAGATATCTGAAAATCGTTTTTTATATTATAGATAGTAAATCTTCTGAGATCTTATGCAAGTGCTTGTTTGCTTCATACAGGACAAACATGTCTTGACTGTAGTCAACATCGAAAAAATGCTGGAACGTTTGAAGAAATCCAACGAGCTTCTGGAGCTGATCCTCAAGGTAATGAGAATAATTTTCTTTCGTTACCTACATTTTTTTCTTGGCTTGCTGGTACTGAAATTGTTCAAGCAAATTAACACAACTTTTTGCTTTTTACATCAGGGTTTGAATGAATACCTTGAGAAAAAACGTCTGTACTTTCCACGATTTTTCTTCTTGTCGAATGACGAGTTGCTGGAGATTCTGTCAGAGACCAAGGATCCCACAAGGTAAAATAGCCGCGTTGATCTTCTTATTATTTTAGTTATTAATATTACTAATACTATTAATAGTTCGACTATTGTTATTATTATTACTAATGTTATAGTTATTATTATTAAGTTGTCATTAGCAAAAGCACAATGCATGTAAAAATGAGAGCTTGAGGAAACATACTTCCAGAAGATTTGAAAAAAGCATTGGAAAAAATACTCTCACTAAATTATATAGTGGCAAGAGTCTTATATATTTGATAACAAACCTAAATATAATTTTAATGTAAATGCTGTTTTACCATATTTCATTAGAAAGAACAGTGATACTATACTTTAACATCACATGGTGTCACAAACGGAATAAATGGCCCAGTTTGTTTTGTTTGTAAGGTCTTTCATACTGAATGAAAATCCTGAGGTCATATGTTTTTAAAATGAGAATAAATCTGGCAAATATTTTCACGGACTTCCTTACCCTGTCATTTCTCATAACTCTTTATATTTCTAAAAGTTTTATATGCAAATAACGTTGGAGACAGGAAACGACTAGTGTGAAACTGAAGTAACCGATAATTATTTTTTGTTGGTCAGGATTGAACAAAAACGTTTAACATTGCCAGCACGCCCTTATTTATTTTTTTGTGTTTATCGTCTTGTACATAGTTAACAACAGTTGGACAATTTTTTTAAAACCTGATAAAAATTGTTGGTATTTTGACATTTTACAGAGTGCAACCGCATCTCAAGAAGTGTTTTGAAGGCATTGCTAGTCTTGAGTTCACTGACACACTCGACATAACACACATGAAGAGCTCAGAAGGTGAAGTTGTACCCCTGAGAGATGTGATATCTACAGTTAAGGCCCGAGGACAGGTGGAGAAATGGTTGCTGGAGCTGCAGGATGGAATGCTAGCCAGTATAAGAAAGGTAAAGTTGTTACTTTGTTCTTGCTAGAGGATTTTGTTGTACATCGATAAACAGACTATGGATTAGATATGACAAGGATGAAGTGTTTGCAGTGCCTTAGGGCGGTGAAGATTGTTTTTCAGGACTTTGACTGTACCACATAGTTGATGAACTGGTGGGACAAACGAGCTCGCAAGTTAGTACAAGTCAGTATAAGTTGGCAGCTTGCATTCAAGTTGCACTTGGTTTGGCCACTGACTAGCATGCCATTGTGCTCACGGACTTTTATCCGCTTTGCTTTGACTTGTAAACGAATTAGCGAGGGGGCTCACATTACAAGTTTAGTCTTTACGTATGGATGCGCTGTAGTCGGGATGTATAGAACCGTTTATTAGCAAATGGCCTTTGCAAATCAGAGATAACAAAATGTAGGGTTGTTCAGACAAATGTCACTGTAACAACAGTGTGAGTTTCACTTCAGAATGGTGATTGTATGAATGTCATTCCTGTTTGGAATTTCTATTGTCTGGAAATTTTCTGGTTTTCAGTTCTATTGTTAGCTGTGACAACACAAAAATTAGTAATATTTTAGTGTTTTGTTATACTGTGATACCACTGATTTGTGCTCTCTGGCTCCTGTACAGGTGATCTTTGAAGCCATAGAGGCATACACCAAGTCTGAACGTGTCAAATGGGTCAGAGAATGGCCTGGACAAACGGTGCTCTGTGTTACACAGTACTACTGGACAATGGAAATACACAAATCTATCAAGGCAGGGCAACAGGTATACCCAGTGAATTTTTAATTTTTTTATCTGACTTAAACTAGGCTTAGATAAATGTTACACAGATTTTGAAAAATAGCTACATGTACAATTCCACTTGTTTTAACACAGTCACCGAATATCGGAACCCATGTTAATGCTCTGAGGATCAAATCTGCAACTACATTAGGAACATTATGTTAAGTAATGCACTAAGTGTCAGATTGATAGGAGTACATCTTTACTTAGTTCATAAATGTAGCAAGTATCCATGAAACTTCTAAATTATCATTTAGGAAAGGAAATGATAAGATTAATAAAAGTCATAAACGTTAATGGTTGAAGACTACGAGTTTGAAAACAAATCTAAAGATTCAGCAAATGGATCATGCAAAAGAAGAACGTTTAGGCCCATAATGAAAATACAGAGTTTACTCGAAATTTGATCTCTGATGCAAAGCTGAAGAATTTGTTGCCCATATTAGAAGTATTTCTTGTTATGGATGTCGTGAAGCAAGTGAAAGTACTTTTTGCTTGAATAAGCCAGTCTAAGTGTTAGTGATGGGATGGGTCACTGCATTAAAGTGCTGTCCTTTCAGAAATACTTGATTTTTTAAATCGTTGTACTCTTTCTTTTTATAGGCACTGGAAGAATACCTCCAGCTAAACAACAGTCAGATAGATACGATTGTCGCGTTAGTGAGAGGCAAACTCTCCAAACAGAACCGAGCCACGCTTGGAGCTTTGGTTGTGTTGGATGTTCATGCAAGAGATGTGTTGGCAAGACTTTGCAAACTTGGTAGGTCAAACTTTGTAATAATATTATATTCGGGGAAAAAAAGGTTTTGATGTGATGTCTTTTTGTATAATATATTTGCTCCCTTTATAATGTAATAATAAAAGAAATTTATTTTATGGAGTTGCATGGTATTTTACATGAAACTAAATGGAATTAAAAGAAGTGAAAAGAAATGGTATCTGATTAGTTCTCAGGTGAAAATCGATTTTCGCATCCTGGCGTGAAATACTGTCCGAGTGTGAAACTAAATATTATACGAGACCAGTGAATTCGTGGAACAATGACCTGTAGCAGAAGGAATTCTAGATCAGAATTAGGTATTCCAATCATCAAGCTTGGGAGCAGTGCAAGGCGTAGCCACTTTTGATGTAGGAGGAAAAGTCTCTGCTGCTCTCTGCACAATTCTAAACATCACTGATACAATCTAGGTAGCAAGTCTTAAAGATATAAATTTTGCTTCATTTTTTTCATTTTGACAAACTTTTCAACGTTTTGCTGATACTGGTATCGTCGCAAAGTTTAGTGAATATCATTTTTCTTGCTTGATATAATAACCTCTGAGTATTGTTGCACAGATTTGTAATAACGACGCTTTGCGATAATTGAAACAAAAGTTATTGATGTTCTTTATTGCATGTAATTCCTCAACTTTTTGTGACGAGTTCTGGCAAAGTAACAAGCAATCAATATTGTTCTAAACAGGTGTCAAAAGTGATGATGACTTTGAGTGGCTAGCTCAGTTGCGGTATTACGTTGAGGTAAGAAGTATTTTGTCTATCATTAGGTTAGCTTTCTTACCATTACAATTATGATTACTTTGTTTTAGATTTTCTATTACCACCCCATTACCAACAACAATTCCAATGCCAGTACCATTGCCGTTGCCATTTTTTGCTGTTGCCATTATCATTACGATTACTTTACCATTGCCATTGCCGTTGTCGCTCTCATTATCATTATTATTACTTTTGCCATTACAATTATCAGCACTGTTCCTGTTTTCCATTACTGTTCCCGTTTTTATTTTCATTACCTTTAAGGTCACTTTCACCAATGCTTTACATTACCTTTACCATTACCATTACCATTGCCATTACCAACACCATTACCATTGCCATTACCAACACCATTACCATTACCATTACCATTACATTACCTTTACCTTTACCATTACCTTTACCATTACCATTAGCTTCACCATTACCATCACCTTTACCATTACCATCACCATTACCTTTACCATTACCTTTACTATTATTATTTCCTTAGCATTACCGTTAGCATTACCTTTACCATTACCATCACCATTACCCTTACCTTTACCATCACTTTTTACTTTTACCTTTATCATTGCCTTCATCATTTCCAGTGCCACTATAATTATCATTACTTTAAACAGTACCAGTACCTTTACACTGGTACTTTCGTTTTTGCTGCCACTTTTACCTTTGTTTATGCCTTTGCATTTGCATTTATTGTTGCTTTTACCTTGAGAGTGCTTAGCTTTATTTGCTTGGCTTGATTTACAGGAAGAAAACATTATGACAAGAATGATCAGTGCTCAGCTTGCCTATGGCTACGAGTATCTAGGTAACTCAGGACGGCTTGTCATCACACCACTCACGGATAGGTGCTACAGGTAGGTCTCTTCTTCTTTTCTTGAACAGGAATTGAAGTTTTGAAACTGAAGAGCTGACATCTTAGATTCCATAAGCGGGAAAGTAAAAAGAATTCAAAATTAAGCGTAAAAAGGGAACATTATTTTCAATTCTTGTTCTTGTACCTGTTTTACTACTTTTCGCCCTTAGTTATCTTGTTTTACTGTTTCTATTCTAAATTTATTTAAGAAACAAACAAGCTGAGTTGTTGCTTTATTAACGAGCTGTGTTTCTACTAAGGAGCTGTGTTTATCCAGGATCCTGTTTGGAGCACTTCAGCTCCATCTTGGCGGGGCACCCGAGGGGCCTGCTGGGATATTACATTAATGAGCTGTGTTTGTACTGACGAGCTGTGTTTATCCAGGACCCTGTTTGGAGCACTTCAGCTCCATCTTGGTGGAGCCCCCGAGGGGCCTGCCGGGACAGGCAAGACAGAGACCACTAAAGACTTGGCCAAGGCAGTCGCCAAACAGTGTGTCGTGTTTAACTGCTCTGACGGTTTGGACTACATCGCTCTTGGGAAGTTCTTCAAGGTAAACCCTTTGTTAGCACTTAACAGGGTACCGTAGAACAGAGACTCTGAAATGATAAGACTTGAAAAGGGTTTGGACAGTCGTGAAAACATCACCTGAATAGCTTCACAGGGGTCAAAATAAGCATTTTTCGTCACCAGCCCAACTTATTTTCGCCGACCGAACAAGTCCTATCAAATAACGCAACGAAATGTGAAATGAATATGAAACCCAGTTTGAAAGAGAAGCGTTATAAAGGCCTTTGATACATACAACATTGAATACCTGTGAACTGCTTCAGTTATTCCAGAACTAAACGAAGCGAGCGAACTGTAAACCTAAAATTTCCGGATGACCTTCAAAAACGTTGACCAGCACTGTCGGGTCGGTTAACTGAACTTCTAAGGGGTTTTCGAGAAGTTTTCTCAATAAAATGAAATAGCTTAAAAATACGTGAGATTGCAAGGACGGATTGTAAAAGTGTCAACACCAGACACACTGCCATTGAAATAAGTTACACAAACACACGGATAAAACAAATACAGTATTGGAGACGGCTTGGATTGATCTTTGAAAGAGCATCTGCTTGTTGCCTGAGTTACAGTTTCAGGTTTTACTGAAATACGTTGCGGCATTCTTCCTTGATACCCTGAGTTCTTAGACTTAAATATGGTTTTTGATCCATGCACATCTTTGGATTACTGAACGTTCTTTTGGTTTTTTGTTTCAGGGTCTGGCATCTTGTGGCGCTTGGTCATGTTTTGATGAGTTCAATCGCATTGACCTTGAGGTGCTGTCTGTCGTAGCTCAACAAATTCTGACAATTCAGATGGGTGAGTTCACACACATAATGCTGCTGGTTACCGCTTAAATGTATAAATAAATCCAACCTCACGAATGCTCATTCATTTTAACAGGTATCAACTCTGGGTCTGATACTCTGCTGTTCGAAGGAACGGAAATCAGACTTGATCCAACTTGTGCTACCTTTATCACCATGAATCCCGGTTATGCTGGCCGTTCAGAGTTGCCTGACAACCTCAAGGTAAACTGTTTAATTGTTTTTCATACTTTCTTGTTGTCTTTTCTTTGTTTCTTTGTCTTCGCTCTGAATCAAGAAAATTTTATTAGATTTGGTTGAACAAGATTTTATCACCTAAACTCAGTTTTCAAACTATGCAGTATCGCCTTTCGCACAATTTTTGGCGTGAATGTTTGGTTTTTTCCCATAGTCTTCTCTCTTATTAAGGATTTCGTTAGCTACGAGATCGTATGTAGTTTATTGATCACAGAACTCTTGGTTGGGAATCTAGTGTTTTATAACATAATGTTTAACTGATTTTTTTTTTCGTTTCCATACAGGCACTTTTCCGTACTGTGGCCATGATGGTTCCTGATTATGCTCTTATCGCAGAAATCTCGCTCTATTCATTTGGATTTGTTAACGTGAGTAAATTAATGATCATATACACCTAATTCAAAAAGGGTAGACTGAAAAAATGTAAAAAATGAAAGGTATGAACCAAGGCAGTTCCTGCATGATTTTGTGCAGATTCCTCTTCCCAGCGATAACATTTTATCAATTCTCTTTTTACCAGGCTAGACCGCTGGCTGTTAAAATTGTCACGACGTACACCCTATGTTCAGAGCAGCTGTCCTCACAGCACCATTACGATTATGGAATGAGGGCAGTGAAGTCTGTACTTACAGCAGCTGGTAACTTGAAGGTGCGTACACACAGTTTCTTTTAAAAGCAGTAGCTTTTTTGTTTAGCCCTTCGGTTTAAAACACACTATTTATTTTTGCAAGTTTATACATAGTTATTTGTAAAGCACGAATTTTAGTTTATGTTTGAGTGATTCATCAAAGTTAAGTTTTATATCTGTTTATCTATGACATACACCATCTTTTAGACAGTATTTGAAACCATAGTTATCTGCGGCTACACAGTTTTATAGCTTGTCATTCTACGATCTGATTTTCTACACAAAAGAAATGCTTTAGTTGTAATATAAGTACAAAACAATACTTATTTTTTTTCGTTGGTTTGAAGCCAAGTAGTCGTAACGTTTTTGAATTTAACACGGAAGGATTTTGAAAATACACGCTCATATGGTGTAGATTGAGTTTTTAACTGGAACATGATTCTCGCTTACATTTTTGTTTTGGTGTTTAAACAGCTTAAATTTCCAGAAGAAAACGAAGACATATTGATGCTAAGGTCCATCAACGATGTGAACTTACCGAAATTCCTCTCTCATGATCTGCCGTTGTTTGCGGTGAGTAGACTTCTTATTAGTTCCTGTTGGGGTTTCGTTCTCCGACAATTCCTTTATTTTAAGAAACGATTGGTTTAAGTCGTATGAATCGAGTTTCAAGTTCAGACAATTGAACTTTTTATCGATGGCTAAGAAGGGATGTAAGAAAGTTGTTTTGCAGTAAATAGGACTATTTCGCCTAGTAGTTGTTGATTTGTAACGTTGTTCGTTCTCCGTATTTTAATAATGGTAATCATTTACGATTGCAGTTTAGGGAGCAGCGATTATGTTTTTGCTGATGTTGTGTTTTTTTTCAGGGTATTACGTCTGACTTGTTTCCTGGAGTTACACTGCCAAAACCTGATTACTCGATTCTGTTGGGAGCGATTGAAGAGAACTGCAAAGCTATGAACCTCCAGATGGCTGAACAATTTGTAACCAAAATTCTACAGGTAAGAAAAAAAAAAAATGGAAACCTCGTGCTTTGCAATTGAATTGCTTGCCCCTGATGTCCCTAAATAGAACAGAGATGTACCACTGATCATGTCGGCATCGATTCATTAAGATTATTGCTTGAAAATTTTTAAGCCTATCCTTCTATTTGAAAAATGTTGTCCGTATGTCAAGATTAAATGAAGCTTATGGCGGTCATTTTTCTTACCAGATCTACGAGATGATGATCGTTCGGCACGGATTCATGATCGTTGGAGAACCATTCGGTGGTAAGACCTGTGGATACAGAGTGCTGGCCAGAGCCTTGACTGACCTTGCAGAGAAGGTAAACTCTGAGTTTCTGTTAGTGTTGACTACCTTTGCTCATTTTCATACTTGTTTTTTTTTCCTTCTCTTATATACGTAAACTATGTAACTCTTTAAAGATAGTTTGTGATAAGTCTCTGCTATTTGTTTCGCAGGGACTCATGGATGAGAACAAAGTTCAGCTGGTTGTCATCAACCCCAAATCAATTACGATGGGCCAGTTATACGGTCAGTTTGACCCAGTCTCTCACGAGTGGTCTGACGGCGTACTTGCAGTCAACTATAGAGCATTTGCCTCGTCTACTGTAAGTACATCATTGAGACAGAGTGTTCGGTTTGTAACTGTCGCGCGTATGTGCTTCTGATAACAACTTGTTGTCTTTAGTAAGTTGCTTCCATTGAGAGTCTTTAAATACGGTTTTTGAAAGTTACTCAGTTTCTCCATAATTATTTGTTTTGTGAACAAAAGACTGCTGCGAGTGACGGCCTGTCCAACCAGAGTATTTTCTAAGTCGGACGTATGTGAGTGATTGAGAAATTAGGTGAACAACAATACGTTAATGAGATAGTCAATACGCTTTAGCTGGAAGACATCAGCCAAAGGATGATTATTTGCGGGATGCCTGCTCAGCACGAATAACCCAACGGTATATAGCTTTTCTTACAAGGTTGATATGTATTTATGTTTCTCATCTGTTTACTTTTTCAGACACCCGACCGCAAGTGGCTGATCTTTGACGGGCCTGTGGATGCCGTGTGGATCGAGAACATGAACACTGTGCTGGATGACAACAAGAAGGTCCGTGCTGCTTTTTCCACGTTCGCTGTTGTGTGTAACTTAAACCGTATTACGTTTTATTGCAACGAGTTCAGGAATTGCTCGTTTCTTGGTAATAATTCTATCATGGTAAACAAGAGTTTTCAATTTTCACCACAAACCTCTAATCAAAACGAAAATAATAGATTTATTGTATGCAACATTGTTTCTCTGTATAGACGTCTAAGATTCGTTGTGTATCAAAATATGCTGATTAAACTGTTGTTATAAGTTAGTAGTATTGTTGTCATCAAAATGACATAAGATTTGTGTTGGTTTCATCTAACGTAATTTGTCGAACGTTCTGATTGTTATGTGAATTCAGAAAGAAAGTTGGAAAGAATAGTGGTGGTTGCCATATACTCGTCTGTTAATAACGTACTGCCAGCTCCGCAGTATGATTTTAAGGGCAACGCGAGCACAACAGCACAAATTGTAAATTCTGTTTTAATTAATTCTGCATAAACGCGTTCTTCAATAGCTGTGCCTGAACAGTGGTGAGATTATCCAGCTGGCCCCAACGACCAACCTGATCTTTGAACCGATGGACCTTGAGGTCGCTTCTCCTGCAACAGTACGTATACAGGATAATAACTCTTCTATATCTTCTTAAATCGTTGGTGCAGGTGTTGTTATTGCAACCTACTACTGCCTACTCTAGCTATATCAGGTTACACGAACTGAAAGCGAAAGTAAAAACACACCCGCTATTTGGCCGAACAAAATAAAAGTATGGTTAGTGATAAGTTTCACGGAGAACATCTTGTTCGATTTTGGTTTTGAAGAAACCAAATGGTTCTATATTTTCTTTCAAAAATCGCATTTATTTATGAAGCACACATTTTTACAACTGTATTGCAAAAAATATGTTTAAAACCGTAGGTACCGTTACTGAACTTCTTATAGCGCGAAACGTATCCTCTCATTGATTGCTCTACTCTATAATCTGATACAAATACTGTGTTGCACTCTTGTGCAGGTCAGTCGTTGTGGTATGGTGTATATGGAGCCACACATGTTGGGCTGGAAACCAGTAATGACGTCATGGATGAACACACTGCCCAAAACACTGAATGAAGAGAACAAAGAGCTTATAAGAGATCTGTTTGAGAGAATGGAGGATGCTCTTCTACAGTTCATTCGTAAGGGAGGATTCAAGGTAGGTAGCGAAATGAATCGATTAACGTTATCTTAGATTAAGAATTAGGTACAATTGCCAAAAGAAACGACTTCGGAAATTTTTGAAAACAGTTCTGGTGAAAAAAAACCCCTGAAAGTTCAGTAATTCTTATTGGATGTTAACCACTTTAATACGAATGATGCTCACCTGTTGGCAGCAAATTTATCAGGGTTCCACGGTTGATAATGAAAAACTAATATTTTCGTCTGATAAATTCTCGTAATTGAGTTGTGAGTTACTGTCCGTTGTAATTGGTCTGTGCAGTTGTTTCCTAAATCTGGTGAGCACTCTTTAGGACTCGCACTATATATAAAGTAAATAACGTTGTCTCTGTGTTTTCTGAAGCAAATTGTTAACATCTTGACCATCTTCCTTGTCCAGGAACTGTCTCCAACAACAGATACTAACCTTGTAAAGTCTCACATGAACCTGATGGATACCATGATGGATGAGTTCCAGGATGAACAAAAATACAAAGAATTAAACGAACGAGAAATTGCAGCTTGGTTGGAGGTAAGTTACTATTTACCAACTTTTCATTCCACTTTTCTCTGAAATGTCAACCTTCTTACAAACTTGACGGCAAAAATATACCGAAAAACCGATCATTTGGAGTTGATTTTTGATGATCAGACCGCATGTATTTTTCTCTGTCTGTGTGTTTGATTGACTGTCTCTTTGCTTTACCTCAACATTATCTGCAACTGTTACGTTGTAGTGTATCTACCTGTTTTCCTGCGTCTGGTCCCTTGGTGCCTCTGTTCCACTCGCTGGCAGGAAAGCATTTGACAAGGTTTTGAGGGAGATCGTTGAGGTGAGTTCCTTGAGTTCTTATGATTAGCAAACTAAAGTAGTTGCAATTTGCGCCGCAAAAATCTGCTTCATGATCTATCTTAGTTTGATTTTGCAAAGACCAAATGAAATAAAAGGATACCCACAACTGAGCTAAGGCAAGTTTCAGTTGCTTGTTTATGTCACGTCTGTCATAAAACCAAAAATTTGTAAACGATAGAAACTGTTGTTGGTTCCAGTCTTATTTCGAAGGACAACTTAATTCGCTTTTGATACGTGCTTCCCCTATTTTGCTGTCTGAGTAGTTGTTGTGGTTGTTTTAATAAATGGTGTTGTTTACCAGGGCCCTTTGTCACTGGAGACAAAGAGTAAGTACCACATCTTGGAGATAGTGGATCCTCCCCCAAGGCCGTTCTTGTGCCCCTTCCCAAGCAAAGGCACCGTGTATGATTACAGGTTCATCAAAGAGGTGTGTATTTTAACACATAAAACGCAGTCATCATTACGCCAACATGGCAGCAGCAGCAGCAGCAGTAGTAGTTGTAATAGTAATAGTAGCAATAGTAGTAGCAACAGTAATAAGAGTAAGAGTAGTAATAGTAGCAGCAGCAGCAGTAGTAGTAGTAGTAGTAGTAGTAGTAGTTGGAGTTGGGGTTGGAGTTGGAGTTGGAGTTGGAGTTGGAGTTGGAGTTGGAGTTGGAGTTGGAGTTGGAGTTGGAGTTGGAGTTGGAGTAGGAGTAGGAGTAGGAGTATCTGCAGTAGTATCTGCAGTAGCAGTAGTAGTAGTGGTATTGGTAGCTGCAGCAGCAACAGCAGTATTAATGGTAGTCGTAATAGTAGTCGTAATAGTAGTGATAATTGCAGTAGTCGCAGCGCCAGCCAATTATTAAATGGTTTACAAGGTACGCTTGTTTTCTACAGGGAATGGGAAAATGGGAGCCATGGACTGAAGAAATTAAGGATGCTCCTCCAATTCCAAAGGTATAGCTTCACATTTGAGTTCTAATTTCCCGTATTTTAAGCACTCATAATTCTACAATGTTTAAGAGAGTCGATGTTGTAGTATCATAAATATTACTTTTCTTACCGAGATTATTCCAACCAAATGGGCACAAAGATGTGTATTTCAAGCATTTTTTTTACATATCAGGTAGCAGGCATGTTTCAAGATATCTGACTTTAGAAATACCCTGTCATATGTCTGGAATATGCGGCTCTGTAAAAATTATCACCAGCACTTAACTTTGGACTGCTTTGTTTTCTCGTTTATTGAGTCTATTGTTGCATTGTTAAGAGATCGTAGTTTTGTAGATTCACTAATGCACAAAACGACTACTATTACTATTACAACTACTAATCAGTTTAGCTAATCAGTGCATTTCATTTCATGTTACTTTGTAGGAGATGATGTTCAGCGAGATTATTGTTCCGACAATAGACACAGTTCGTTATACTTTCCTGATGGAACAACTGGTCACACATGGCAAACCTTGTCTGTTTGTTGGACCCACTGGTACAGGAAAATCTGTCTACATCACAGTGAGTGGCAATGGGGACTTTGTTGCAGTCTTAACTGTGGCCTTGATTGACTTAAGTTGTATTTGTATTTGAAATTTCGTATATGCATAGAAACATAATCCGAGGTTCTGTTTGATCAAGAGTGGTAATTGAGAATTGTTTTTTGGTAGTGGTGGTGGTTGGGAGGGGGAAGGGGTAGTGGTTTAACCGAACATTTCTTTTTTTAAATTTTGTTTGTTATACATGCCACTATTACAACTCGCTTTTGTAGTAGATCTTTGTCACTATTATTTGATACCCGGGTTCAAAAGTTCGTTTTGCACCAAACGTTATTCTGGAATACTTGGAATACATTTTGTTTATTCTGCTCCGGGTGTCAGAATATTTGAATTATGTTTTAATTCTAGAGTAAAGATACTTTGAATACCCCATACACAGGCACACTTTTGTAGGTAGTTCCCATTGATACATATGTTTTATATGTTTTTTTATAGTGGTTTATTTTTACGAGTCAAGCCATGTTTACTGAGCATTTAGCCGAGCAAAATACAACCGATAAATAACAATAAGTGTTTATTAAATGGTGGTTTAATACGACTAAAAATTGAAGGTAATCCAAAACAACTGAATAAAGTTAGGCCGCCATTTTGTGTTAAATTCTTTGAGAACCAATCAAAATGCCGGCGGAAAGCCATGTTAAACATAAACTGGCGGAACCATTTGTTAATAACAACGTGTAATGCAAGAATTCTTTAAAGGGAAAGGAAGCTGTACAAGCGTATTTTGCAGAGTAAAGTGTGATTGTAGTAGATTAGGAATATATACATTTTACGCCACACCAATTACATTTGTCCAAACAGACTGCTTCAGTTCGAGTGAAGTTTATTTAACTTTCACCATCCTATCCGGAAATAAAAATGATAGATTGGATTGTGTTGATTATTCTTTTTACCTGCAGAACTATCTCTTAAACAAGATGGGAGAGAAATACAAACCACTGTTGATCAACTTTTCGGCCCAAACAACAGCGAAACAAACTCAAGACATCATCATGTCGAAGTTAGACAAGCGAAGAAAAGGCGTTTTTGGCCCACCCTTGGGAAAGAAAACGGTAAGGAAAAGTGTTTCTGGGCCATTGTCTGTTTAATTGCCTTGGAATTGTATTGAGACCTTTGCAAGTTGTAGCAAGTAAATTTTCTTATCGTGGAGACGTACAGTACCGCTCACGCGTAACTTTACCACTCGCGCGAGTTACGCGTCGCGTCGCGCGAGTCACTCGTTTGAATATGCACGCGTATTTGGCGCGTTCAATTAGATATGCAAGAATAAAAACGAGTAATTCACGCGTAGGTTACGCGTGCAGAGTCTGTTGTTTGGAGCTTGTACACTTGGTAATAAGAAAACAAAAAACATTGAGAGAGCGGGCAAATCCAAGTTTCCTGAAATATATACCAGCGGAAGTGCCAACATCCTTTCATTTGCTTTGATGCTTTGGTGCTTTGATGCTTTAAGAATGTTAGCGACAGAACAAGAAAGATATATGCAAAATCACGATTGAATCGCAGCCATTCATCTCAACATGAAACCACTCCAACCATTTCATCCGTTCGTTTCCAGCGGGAAATCCAAGTTTCTTGAAATACACATCAGTGGGAAGTGCCAACATTCTTTCATATGTTTTGATGTCTTTAGAAGATACTAAATGTGAGGGACGGAGCACGGCTTTTTAAAGTTGTTTGAAAGAGATCGGCAAATTCATGATTGAATCGCGTCAATTCTCTCGACATGAAAACATGCATTACATACAGTACAATCAACGCTTGCAAGTTTAAAGTCTTTACATATGTATCATGACAACAAAACTGGTTTGTGTTTTGAAAAATCAACTCTGCCAACTGATCAATATAATAATTATTTGTTTCCCCATTTCCTTCTGGGACTTAACATAGATCTATGTGATACAGCAGGTGGCATTAAATGTCACATGAAGGGCCAGTTGGATTTTTGTGTTCAAATCCTACTGTACCTGTGAAAAAGACTTAAACTGAGATGTTTCCAAATTACATCTCTCACTTCTGGGGCTTGTTGGACATCAATCTTCAGTGAGGAATTGTCCCACAAAACTTGGGCTGCCACGCTTGCAGTCTTCAGATGGCGAAACACAACAAAAGCACAAGGGAATCCTTCACGGTCTCTCTGGATTTCATCCTCAAGTTTATCCTGCAAAACCTAATAAAAAGTATCTGGTCATGTAAGTTACTAAAACATGGCAATCAGAGAGAGAGATATCTTGAAACCTGGCTGTAAAACAAACAATTCCCTGACTTTTCACAGATCAAAACAATGTGAATTGTATTTCACTGAAAACTTCTGTTATAGATTGATGGCTTTAGATTTTTTTAGAGACACTTAGATTTAATTGTTGTTTTCTTCTTGTGATTTGTGACTAAGACCTTTGATAAAAACATGACCTCCTATACAAACTGTTTATTTGCACCATACTACAGTGTATTTTCAGAATATTTTATAAAAGTCATTGATGAAACCCAATCATGCCAGTTTTTTAGAAGGAAGTATTGCAAAGTTTGTCAGTGTTCTGTGAGAAATCAAATATCTTGACAGATACTGTCAGGGAGTCCGACCATTCCAATAGCCCATTTCTGAACTACGCTCCAGTTCATCTGGACAATACCGTAGTTGACCGAGTAAGCGCCCATGCCCAAGCAAGTGCCCACCCCCTTTTCAGACGAAAGTTCTTGCACAGGGTATTTTTGGAAGAAATATTTGTGGCAAAATTCTTTTTTCAGGACTGCTGCATTAATAATCAAATTGTAGTAATAACAAAATTATTACAGAAAGTCTACAAAAATTTTGTGTTTAATGCCGCTTCAAAAGCTTTGAAAAGGTTGA
This sequence comes from Parazoanthus darwini, assembly GCA_025403605.1. Classification (NCBI taxonomy): domain Eukaryota; kingdom Metazoa; phylum Cnidaria; class Anthozoa; order Zoantharia; family Parazoanthidae; genus Parazoanthus; species Parazoanthus darwini. The sequence goes on along the minus strand of JAOBYF010195545.1, from coordinate 2,676 downwards.
ATGTTTTATCAATATCAGACAATAATAAAGTGCATTTTCAATGTAAGGTATTCAAACGTGGCGTTAAGTCGACCTAGCTTTGGGAATCAAGTATCGGTTTGTAAATGAGTTGATTGCGCTTGGTTATTTGTGACCACAATTGTAATTGTTGATTCTTGCTAAAAACAGCTTTGCACCATTTGTTCTTCGTTCATTTTGTAACACTGAAAATAAACTGCATACAAAAACAAAAATGCAGCTTGTTTAATCATTGGTAAAATTTGCATTTGCAAATGGAAAAGCTGCACAAAGGACGTGACAAACATGACGCCAACCTTTTCAGAGATATATAAATTTATTTCGATCTCTTTTCAAAATCACAGCAAACCTTTTTAATTAAAAAAACAAAGATATACCGGTAGTAATTGTAATAAATCCGCGATTTAAAATACACAAAGCTTTGTATTATAATACCGTAAAAAAATAATCCATGCTGTCAATTTGTGATAAAAAAGATCAAAAAACTCTTACTTGCCAAATTGTCTCGATCGCTAATTTATCACCTGTCGCGTTGCAAAAAATCTGCCTAGCATTCAGTGTTTGATCAAATAATTATAAAAAAACGTGTTGAAAATGGCAGGAAGTGCGTGATCATGAGAATGAAACAGCAACTGTGAAAATCCACTGTTGAAGGTCAAACCATGTGTTTGTCCACATTCGAAAAGGGCTATTACTATGCAAATTACCTTTGGAAACTTACCGTGTGAACGCCCATGCTTGAGTAAGCGCCCACCCCAAACTTCCGCCAGACTTATTACATGCGGGGGGTGGGTGCTTACTCAGCCAATTACGGTACAAGTCTAGTATGAAGAGACCACAGGCAAAGCAAATATAAATCTCTAAATAAACCAACAAGTAAATACTGAGGTAGTGCAAGTCTACAATAATGTTTTCACCAGTCTTGATAACAGCCTTGCTCATGATCAGGGATCCAAAAGCATTACCTATTAAAATATGAGTTTGCAGGCTCAAAGCATTTAACATTGCAAGGATTAAGATGACTGCCAAGGTCTGTAGCGACAAGTTTGATTGCAGTAAAAACTTATAGAGTGTGATAAAAAATAGGAATTATGCAGCATCACAGGGCTCATTTTGCGGCAAATATGACTGTGTTATTTTTGCTTATTTAAAGGTTTATATGGGGTTTTGGGGCAGAGTTCTCTCTACACGCTTCTGTTTTGCAGTTTAAAACAGTCTTGAGGGTGTGCAGCTTTTGGCTAGTATTCTTTTTGGCCACATTGTTTCTGTGCATTTCAGACTCCAAGTGTTTGCCAACAACAGACTTTTGTAAATATTTGTAGTGACAGCTGTGTTACATGAGGAACAAAACAGGGTCTTCTTGTGTGTAAAATGTAGCTTCAGGGTAATTCTTCCCTTGATCTGCTGCAGCTGTAACTTTAATTTTTTCTGAACACTTTTTCTTTTCGGATGAAAGAACTGAAGATTTAACTTAAAACATATCTATCATAACAAATTCATATAAACCTAAAATCATTTAGAATTCATATAAACCTAAAATCATTTAGAAAAGAAAAAAAACACTTCACTGTGCAAGCAACAAACTGTAATCTATAGCAAGCAATATCATGGAATATATACTGTACTGTAGTACAGTAGTACACTCAGTCAGTTATTTACAGTACATGGCATCTCATTGCCATCTAGCATAATTGATCCAATAGCAAAGTCACACAATGCCACTTTGCTATTGGATCAGTTATGCTAGATCGCAATGAGATGCCATGTACTTTAAATAACTGACTGAGTGCACCTATGACTGATGCTGTAATTTTTGCTTTTAACAGGGTCCTGATGGCAGGCCTGGAGAAGCAGGCGGTCCAGGAGGTGTAGGCGATCCGGGACCAAAGGGTCTACCTGGAGGAGATCTATCAACAGGTGGCGAGGCGAGTGAAAAAAGTTATAACAACTGGTGTTGTGGATGTTACACGTATATATGCACACATTCTTGTTGTTTTGGCACATCGTCTCCTTTTTATCCATTTTAGTGGTTAGTATCATTCCCAAATTTTGTTTCATTAGCCCATTTTTTACTCCTAAAAGTACCATGTTTTTGTTAAAAAATTAATTCTCAAGAATTAGTGGAGTGCCACCCAAGCCTTTATACAAGTATCCTTTTCTTATTACAGACTTGGAAAAGCAAAATTTGTGACCTTAAGCTTGCACAGGAAAACGTACCTTAACCCTCAAACCTCCAATGTTTTACAAGAAGAGTTTTCCATTTGGGCTTTGTAAAAGTTCGATCCACTCATTTGTCTTCTGGGTTTTTTGCACAAATACAGTAAGGCCAAACCAAATTGATTTGTTGGGGCACGGATTTTTTTCAAAATAATTCGGGTCGGTCGGTCGGAAAAAAAAACGAAATAAAAAAAAATTAATATGTAATTTACATAAATCAGATCTGAGTCACGCCATATGTCAAAACACTGAAATTTCAATGTAGGTGCATACTTAATTGATTTAATGAGCAAGGGATAAAAAAACAAAACAAGAACTTTATCTTTTTTAATCAAATGATGGTCAAAATATTTTGAAAGAATGCAGTCATGCGTTTAATTAAGAATGAAATTGTTCCGACAATTGCTTGTTTATGTTTCTCCATGCGCAGACGGAAATCCA
>JAOBYF010195434.1:0-10440 GCA_025403605.1 Parazoanthus darwini | reverse complement strand
GAATAAGCTTCAACCTTTCTTCTAGTTCTTTATTTGAACTGTCTAACTTTCTTCTTTGATCTTCGTTTTCTTTCAGAGATTTATCCAGACGCTGCTTCTCCTCAGCTTTGTTATCTACCCATCTCTTCAAGGTGTTGTTTTCTTTCTTCAGTCGTTCCGCAGAACTCTCAAGGCTTCGAATCTTGTTTTGCTCTTCCTCTAGTTGCTTTTTACACTCTAAGGTCTCGTGAGTCGCTTTCTCAAATTTAACTTGAAGTTCTTGCAGTTGTTTGTTCATAGACGCATGATGGTCCTCATGTTTCTTCCTACATTCCAGTTCTCTCCTAAGGGCAAGTTCACGTTGGCGTGTCTTGTCATAGTTAAGCTGAAGCTCGCAAATCTCTGCCTTTAGGGTTTCCAAGTTCTCCTCTAGCATCTCTTTCTGACTTTCCGTTTCGGTAATCCTTTTATGAAAACTGTTTATTTCGTCCTCAGCACATTGCAATGATCTGGTAAGTTGATCCACCTGATTTTGTGTTTGGTGCAAGACCGTCTGCGCGCTCATCGCTTCTTTCTTAAGTTCACTCACAAGTTTTGAACCTTTTTGAAACATCTCGTCCTTTTCTTCTTTGAGCTTTTCTAGCTCTTGTTTGATTGTGTCCCTAGATTCAATGGCAGATCGCAGATTTTTGCCACTTTCTTCTAATGAATTATGAAGTCGACGTATTTCACGTATACTAGATTCTACTTCAGACTGGCGTTTCATTTCATCTTTCTGTAATAAATCCCTCTCTGTTTTTACGGCTTCAAATTCTTCTTGAACTTTGCATAAAGACAACTTGAGTCCGCTTACTTCATTACTGAGTTCAAGTTCGCAATTTTTTCTTAAAATGTCTTGCTCGCCAATTTTTAGGGATAAGCTTGATTCACTTTTCAGTGATTTGTTCAAATCTTGCTTTGTTGCCAAAAGAGTTTCTTCAAGATTCTGTATTTTTGACTCGAGCTTTTGCCGTTCAAAATTCATATTTACAGTTTCTCCTTTTAAACACTCTATCTCCTTGTTTGCTTTATTCAGTTCGTGAATTGTCTCCTTGAAAGTTCCCTGCAGATCGTTTTTGTTTTTGATCTCTTCATCAAGTTTTTCCCTCAGTTTTCTTTCAGTCTCTCTTGTTTCCTGTATAGTTTTTGCCATTTGACTGCAACGCTCCTTTATATCATTTTCCTTTTCGTCCAACTTTGCGATTTCCTCACTTAAACATTGAAGCAAAATCTTCTTGTCGTTAAGTTCTTGTTTTCCTTCAACTAACTGTTCTTTAACAGCTTTCAACTCTTCCTTCATTAGGAGTTTTTCCTTCGAGTGGTTTTCAATGTAGTCTTGGAAGTTAGACTGCTTATTGTCCAGCTCTTGCTTCAACTTGTTACATGACTGCCTTAACTCCGTCTTTTCATATCTTTCCTTCTCTATTTCCTCCTCCAAACTGATTAAACGTTTTTGAGTATCGTCAAAATCGCCCATCTTCCTTTTGTTCAAATGTAACATTTCTGCAAAATTTTCGCTTTCTTCTTTAATACTGTCACAAGTTCCCGGTAGCTCTGTTTTGAGCTCGGTGGTAGTTTCCTGTAAGGCTGATTTCTCTTTCAGAGCATTTTCAAGTTGTTTTTCTAACTCTTTATTTAAAACCGTTAAGTCATGACAGCTGCTGGTAAGTTCGTCTTTCGACTCTTTTATTTTAGCAAACTCGGTCTTCAGATCAACAAAAGACTGATTTAATTGTTGTAGGTTTTCTCGCAGTCTTGATACTTCTTCAGATCCCACCTCTAACTTCATTTCCAACTCGTCCCGTTCAATAGCAATGTTCTTTAGAGAATCCGCTAGCTCACGGTGCCCTTGCTCAGAATGATCTTTTAAGCTGTCGTACTCCGAATCAATCTTGCTTAATTTAGTCTCAAGGTTATCAATAGCCAATGTCATGATTTCAAGCTTTCTTGTAAGCTTCTCTTTCTCCTGAGACAGTTCGTCAATCTCATCATCCATTTCTTGATTCTCTGTTGTCAGTTTTTTCACCTCATTCGCTAACTGTTGATTTTCAGAAGATAAGCTATGCATTTGTTTTGTTAACGATTCTTTTTCTTTAGATAACTGTTCAAACAGAGACTCTAGTTCGTGATTTCCTTTAACCACAGGGTTTAGTTTTTTGGCAGTTTCTCCAATTTCTTCTTCAGCGTTTTTCATTTCTCCGTACAAATCGTGATTTTCTTCTTGTAGTTTTGCAAATTCTTTTGAAATCCTTTCAAGTTTGCTTTGTAACTTATTCTTCTCTTCCTCCAAATCACTCTTAACCTTTTCTGACTCTTTTATTCTCTGCTGAAATTCGTTGTTCAACACATCTTTCTCCAGAGACATACTTGTTAGTTTTTCACTTGCTTCTTGTTTGTCAACAATTGCTTCCTCAAAGGAAGCTTTTAAAACATCAAGTTCTTCGCAAACCCTTTCACAATTTCCTTGAAGGGCTTCGAGTGCATCTTCCTTGCTTTTCAATAAATTTTGGAGATCATTTTTATCGGTTGATATCTTCTGGAGTTTGCTTTCGCTGACTTCTTTACTTTCTGTAACGGTTTGAAGAAGCGCCCTTAATTTAAGATTTTGTGCAGAGAGGTCGGATAATTGTCTCTTCAAAACTTCATTCTGCTGCCCTTGAGAGCAACCATCGTCTTCAGTTTTTTCAAGTGCAGTCACATCAGCTGACATTAAACCATTTGTTACCATTGCCTCAGATAGTTCCACTTGTTCACAGCCATAAATGGGACTTTCGACAATGGGAAGGTCTGCATCACTGGCTCCACTGTAGTTATCCAGAAACTGCTGAAGATGCTTTCGAAGCTCAAGATTTTCTTCAGCCAGCATTTCGGCCGCATTTCTGAGTTCAGACTCGGCTGCCAGCGCCTCGTCGTTTTCAAGTGCAGCCTTAGCAAGGTTTGCTTTCAGTACTTGTTCCCAGTTCATCAAATCTTCAATTTTCTCTGCAAGTTCGTTCCTTTCGTTGATCAAATCTGCTACGAGTTCCTTCATTTCGTCTCTTTCTTTCTGTCCTTTCTTAAGGAAGTCTCTCAACTCGGAGTTTTCTTCGTCAAGCTTATCAACTTCTTCTTGCAGTCCCCGAGCCCTATCTTTGTATTTCATCTCTGATTCAGTTAGAAGTTCAACTTCATTGCGAGCTGTTACTATACCATCTCTTAAAGTGTCTCTTTCTTCTGCGACACGAAACAAAGAGTCTCTCAGAGCTTTGTTATCATTGGATGCTTCATAGAGAGCTTGACTAGTCTGCTGTTGTTTCATAAGAGCACTGTCTAAGGCGTTCTGCAACGCTTCTTTGCTCTGGTAAACATTCTCTACGGCTTCTGCAAGATTTTTCTTTTGCTGTTTGACATCGTCAAGCTGCTCGTTAATGACTTCCTTTTCATCAGTCAAACGAGTCAAAAAACTCTTCATCTGTCTTCTTTTCTCTTCTGTTTCTCGAACGAGATTTTGAAGAGACAATTTCTCCGTCAGCGTAGTCTCCAGCTGGGACCTGATTTGTTTATGCTCATTTTGTGTTACCTCCAAGGCATTCCGCATTCGTTCAAACTCTTTAGTTACTTTTTCTAATGTTATACCCAAACATTCTCCAACCTCAGAAATATCTTTCTCTTGATGAAAAGCACCTGTTTTAGTTTGATTTGAATTCTCATCTTTGTTACCTTCTATTTCCATACTGTAAACAATTGCATCTAATTTGTTGTACAGAAATACGAGCTGCTTTTCCATATCCTCAAGCTTTTGATATATTTCTTTATTTTCTGCTTCAAGATCTTCGGACTTGTCGGAAAACAGCTTAACTTTGCTGGTTTTTTCTTCAAGCAGAGAGTCCAAAGCTTCCTTCTGGTTTTCTAAAGTTATCTTTTCTTCTGTCAGCTTTTCTAGACTATCTGTTAAATCCTGTTTTTCATCATGTGCTTCCCGTAAACATTCACGCAGTGTTTCACCAAGCTCGCTTCCCTTTTGCACTTTGTCACTCAGTAAAGACCGTTCCCGTTGTAATTCCTGCACAATTTTTTGAGTTGCATTTAACTTTTCTCGTAATTTTTGTTTCTCATTTTCAAGTTCTTGGACAAATTGCTGCAAGTTTCTCAGTTGTTCTTTTTCTAAATCCATGTCTTTCATTAGATGGCCGCACGTATGATCGCCATTTTCAGTTTCGGAAGACTTAAAAGATGCATCGGTAGTGTCGTAATTTACAGCACCAGTTTTGTCGTTTCCCACTAAACTAGTTTTTGGGCGTTCTGTCTCTTCATTTTCTTTAGGTAAATTGTTCATTTGTTCAATCTGCTGCTCCAATGTCTCGCATCTTTCAACTTGATTGAACAATGAGCTCAAAAGACAAGCTTTTTCTTCTTCAAGAACGCATTTTTCATCTTTTAAATTCTTTGCCACAACCTCCAATTCTTTCCTTCGAGATCTCAAGTTGATAGTTTCCAAACGAAGCGATTCGTTATCATCTCGAAGTGTCTCGTTTTCGTCAAATACACTTTCAGATCTTTCATCCACTGTTTCCATAACGTCGATGCTCATTGCACTTTCGGACACCTTTCTCTCTCGCTTTGCTGGTCTGCCTGTGTCTAAACTGTCCGTTGTGATTTTAACTGGTCGGCCTTTCGTTCTCATGATAACCAATTCTCGTTTCATTTTCACGTAATTCTCCTCAATATCTCTCCTCTCCATTTGCAGCTTTCTTATTTGGTATCGCTGGTCTTCAATAAGATTTTTGCAAGATTTCATTTCGTTTAGTAAGGATCCTTTATTATCAATTGCTCGCAGTGGCTCCAGTTGACTAAAGTTGTAGTTTCTACCTTTGTTAATTTGGATAATCTTTTCAACTTCTGTCGATAAAAGGTCAATAGCCTCTTCCAAGGAATCTTTCTTCTCAATTTCATCAAGAATGGAATCTAAAAGGCAGCAGTTGTCTTCTTTAAGCTCTTCCAACATTTGCATGAGTTTTTCGTTGTGTTTTTCAGCCAAGTCCAGCCTTTTCTCAAGTTCTTGGTTAAGCATGTTTAACTGTTCGATTTCATCAATGCTTGAGTCAAGTGCGTCTGTAAGTTGACGCTTCAAGTTATTGATTGTATCTTCCTGACCTCGTTTTTCTTCAATTAGCTTTGCGTTTTCTTCATCAAGAATTCGGTTTTCGTCTTCTAGTTCCTCTGTTTCTTTTCTTAACTCTTCCAGTTTTTTCTTCAGCTGTTCGTAATTCTTGTTTTGGTCTTCCGGTAACCAGTTCTTGCTGGCAAAACCAATATGGCATTGGGTCGATGTATCAACCAATTCGCCTTCTCTTTGAGTTTCTTTCCTTTCGTTTTGTAGTTTCATGATGGTAGAAAGAAGCATTTTTCGCTCTCTTCGTAGCTGGCAAAGCTCTTTTTCTGTGTTAAAACGTCCTCCATCGTCACTATCAAGCACTTCAGTGAGTGCAAAGATATCGTCTTCACGTTCGGCTTTTTCCGCCAGTTTTCCTCGAATAGTTTGCAAACGTCTCTTCAAATCGCCATTTTCCTGCTTCAGTTCCTTGTTCTCACATTCCAACTTACTGTCAGGACGTTTATTCTGAGTAGCCTGTAACTGTTTGACCTCTTCGCGATATTGAAGTTGACACTTAAGAAACTGGACTTCTTTTAACCATTCTTTCTTCTCCTCTTCTAGTTCGACCTTTTCTTTCTTCAGTACCTCGAGTTTATTTTTAAGTTCTTCAGACGACATTTTTCTCTTTCTCTTGTTGTTACCTTCGTGTACATCCCCTCTATTCAATGTCTCTTCCAGCAGCTCTAACTGGTTTTCCAGTTTCTTTATTTCACTTTCGACAGAAAAAGTTCTATTACGTATTTCTCGTACAAGAGTTTCCGATACGGGAGACGAGAAATCCAGCTCGTTACCAAGAGCAGTGTGAAGGGCCTCAAGCCTATCCTTTAGCGCTCTCCCAGATTCAGCCATTTTGGACGTTAAATGCTCTAAGTCTCCTCCGCATAATGCCCGGCACTCATCTCTTGGTTTAGTGTTGGGTGTGTAGTTACTGTGTCGATTATCGTGGTCCGAGCTGCTGTTGTCCCCGTGTTGCCCATCCTTTGCTGTTGCCGGATCAACCAGCTTTCGAGTACTGCAAGAAAGTGTTTAGTTAAGATACTGGTGAATCTGCATTCAAACGTTTTGCAATAAAAAATGTAATCACGAACGGCAAAGGCGTGAGTTCCTTTCTTTTTGGGGGAGTGGGGGAGGGTTCTGTGCATTTTTCTTTTCGTGAAATGTTTGATTTATGGGTTCTCTAAAATATCATCCTGCATTCTGGGAGTAGTTTCTATCAAGTATAACATGTCTCTAAACTGACGGATAATCAACTTCGGTGTACCCGGAAGCGTAGGACACTAATAGTCCAGTTTTATTTTTCCCAGTTACCGCAGATTGAAATAACCATAGACTAATTTCTTCAGCGTTAGCTTTGACTTTGTGTTGAATATACAGAAATACCAGCTCCAGCCTCCAACAAAACACAGAGTTGCAAATAGCTTATATCTACATTGGCATTTACGAGTATTTTACAACAAGTCGAGGCTAAGGCTGTGAAAACGAATCTGTAGTCATTGTAATCAGCGGCAACGACGAATACGAAACTGGACTCTTACGAGCTACAGACATTTTCAATAAATTCCCATAAACTTGTAAAAATCACTAGTCTTAACAATCTTGGTTTACTGATTAAGGATGTTAAAACTGGCCTGCGACCGGCGAGCTTGACCGCTTATTGCAGTCTGAACGCCGGATAAAAGTTTGTTTTACTAACTTAAAAGGTGGTTTTTATTGGCAAAATTTGTACAGAATGTGCCACCTACTTTCACAGGTGGGCTTCTTACTTAAAAACATAATAACAACCCTGAATGTGATGTATCGGATGTTTAAGAAGTGGTCCATACTTAAGGCCCTGTTACACTGCGCAAATTTCTCAGCAATTTGTCTCGCAATGCTTGAAAAGGTAGCGTTGCAAAATGCCGAGGTTGGATATTACTGCAAATCGATCTCCGATCCGATTTTGGCCGGGTAAGGTAAGCTTGTTTTTGTACCCAGCTCCTCGGAACGAAAAACGAGAAGCGTGCGCATGCGCCCTTGTTAAAACTGCTGTAAAATTGCGAGAAAAGTTGCTGGAAGGGTAATACACTGTGCAATGGTGCTACTAGTTGTTGCAATTCGTTGCGAAAAGTAGAGCTAAGTTCTACTCCGTGCAACATCTCGCGCAACAAAAAAAAATTGCGAAACAACCCATGTTACACTGTGCATTTCTCCGGCAACTTGTCTGTAAGACAGCGTAGTGTAGCAGGGCCTTTAGCGTACGACAACCCAGTTTTGGATGTACGTGGGAAGTTTGGAGAGCATGAAGGAAGTATTTGAGTAGCACGAGGCGAGGCGAGCGTTCTTCCAATGTTCTAATGCATCCATGACTCGATAGACGCACAGCTAAAGCATAGAAATTTTTTTTCAGAACTTTGTCGCATTCATATGCAGTATTTATGACACCGGCTAACCGGGTTATTTTCACAGTTTACTTCCGTAGCAAAGTTGGGTAGCTCCCCTTCCATTTCTTGTTTGTCACCTCCCTTTATTACTTAATTTTGCGTTTGGAAACTTTTTGAATGCAATTTCTTGGTAGTTGAAAGCTTTCCAGATATGTTTTCGCGAGTTGCGATTTAAACGTACAGGCGCGCATCTATCGAGATTTAAATATACTGTCGTGTCATACAAAATGCGCATTAAAAATTGTCAGCTATGTTATAAATTTACATATTACCTTTTTATCGAGCCAGTTTACAATGGTCTTGTCTGGTGTTAAAAAGAGAACCATTTTGTATAGGCCAAACAGCGCATCAAACTTATTGGTGGAAGGGGGATGGGTAGGGGCAAACAAACCCCCTTGCCCCTCTCCTAGCCGCGGCCTGAAAGGTATCACTTTTCAAAACGGCTGACTTGCCTGTCTGGAAACAAATATCTTAAAGGCATATACGCCCGGTGTGGACAAAGTAGATACACTAGATATGTCTGCATTGTGACATAAGGTAACTGACAAATTGTAAGTAAGCTTGATACATGAATGAAGGAGATGGATTAACAATTCCAAGCTTCATTTTAAACATCCCAATCTAAGAGTTAGTTTATCACACAGTGCGTGGAACTCGATCGAGTTTTTTAAAAACACTATCAATTTTTATGAACTTGACCAACGTTTACTAATTTCAAAGCAATTTTGTATGTTTTGTCCTAATCCGACGGCGGTGTGACTACAATGGGATGACTCGTATTTTGCCACTGTCTAGATAGGTTATTGGCTCTATGTAAAACTAATTCTGTTGCTGTCGTTATCTGACTATGTTTATGGTTTCTGCTGTCTCTTGTGTTCCCTACCTAAGTACGTTCCCGTCACTGTTCCATTCTAGCTTCGTGTGATTCCCCCCTGGACAGGACACTAATCTATCGCAGGTTAGCCCCTAGCAGAAACTGATATTCATTAATACATCTGAGTCAACTGGAACAAGACAAGTAAAATGTCTTCCTCTAACACAATCCAGATGTCAGGCTGTGGATCGAAGTTAAAGTATGACTTTTTGGTTACGAGTCAGATACCCTAACCACTCTATCACTGCGCTGCCTGGCAAACATGTACAGCAGCAATATTTGTTACTATCTGCTGTCTGAGTAGGACATGGTATCATGCTTTGAAGCTTCAAAATAGATTTTCTTTCTGTGAAAGAGACAACGTCATCAGCTGTGCTAATTTCTTTACTTGTGCAACCAAAAGTATTTTTGGCAGATCAAGATTCCTAGTCTAAAACTTAAGTGTATTTACAGAGCTTGAAAATTTCTTTGTAAATACTAGAAAAATATTAAGTACTGTACCTAGTTTTGTGAGCACGTAGTCGGCCATCATATGGAAAAACAATTCAATTTTTAAAAGACTCTTATTGGATTTTAGAGTTAAATTCTTCAAAAAAGTTGAATGGTTTTGTTCAGGTTTCCAGGAGTCCTAACCCCTAACAATAGCTTAGCTTCTTGTTTATGTTAACTTACACTGTTTTAATCACGAAGCTCTTAATAAAAAGTGCAACGCTTCAGTGATGGTTACAGCTCAAAGCTCTCCGTGTTTGTTCAATTAGACTTGTAAGAACGTAATCTATCTCACCAGGAGCTCGTCCAAATGAACTCAAAATTCACTCGTTACGCCTAAACATTTTTAGCTTTGGCAAAGGACAAATTTACTGGTGGGGCCCGCTGCTCCACATTCTCCTTGTTTAAATCTGTCATATCTGGCGCGGCTGTGTAGAGACATTTCTCTTTATGATATACTATCACAATGCCTTCAAATTTGGCCAAACGGACAGTTAATTTAAGTCAACACAAGTTCAAACTTGCCTTCAAGATGCTAGTCAGATTGGCTACTTCGCTTGAAAATTAAAGCAAACATCGTCTTGCGTTCAAACTTGATCAGGCGATGAAATTTATCACAATTTCTTAGAAGTCAGCACAAGGCCACGCTAGTCGATTGACAAGCCAAGCGCAACAAGCCAAGCGCAAGTTAAGCGCAAGTTAGGAACTTTCGTTGAAAGCACTAGAGACTTGCATCGACATGTGAGTCAGTTTGAGTGCGTCTTAATCAGTCTCGGCGAAACGTATTAATTTTGGTGGAAGAAAAGAAGATAAACCTCCAAACTATACTGATTAGTGGTGCATGCCACTTAGTCTTTTTCAGCTTTTAAAATATAAACGAGTCGTAGTTCGAAAAAATGATATTCGAGTCGTAGTTCAAAAAAATCTTCAGCAAAAAGGTTGAATATCGTAGAGGCAAACGTACAAACTAGACCTCCTCAGTTCGGCAGCTCAGCAGAGTAATAATTTGATATAAAAACATTTCGCCTATTTTGAATATTGCGATAAATCCTTTAATTATAGTTAGGAAGATAATAGTTGTAAAGGTGATCTAGTCAACACAGTTACAGTAGTCGGGTTTCGGAACAAAACTCGTCGTACAAGACTCGTCATGAGTAAAGGCAATCAAAGTTCGCGGATAAAGCTTTTCCTTGACCAGCATAAACACTGATGCTACAAAATTGGGACGAGTTCTATTCCGCCACAATCATTTTTTTTCCCTGAGCAAGTATGCTGCCATGGCAACGGCTCGAAACCCTAAAAGTCATTCTGCCGGAAACTGCAGTTGCCAAGCAAATCATATTTCGATCTAATTTTAGTCTAAACACCTCCAAATTGCTTAATATGTACTGTTATTGTGGAAAAGATAGCTTGAAAGATTTAGGTAGATTTAGCATTCTCGTCCAGTTTGGAAATTCTCGTAACTTCTCGTACACCTTAATAGAAAATGCTTCTTTGGCGGCAAC
>JAOBYF010195323.1:0-10442 GCA_025403605.1 Parazoanthus darwini | reverse complement strand
GTGACAGCGCTTTCCGTTCTGATTGGCTCCGGCGTTTTGTGTCTGAATCAGGAAAAAAAAAAAAAAAAAGAGCCGAATTTAAGACTCACTCGCCTACGGCCGCGAGTAATAACACAAATAAAGAAGCACCCGTGGCGTTGTTACATAAACGAACTTACTTTTCTCTGTACAGTGCACCATGGGGAGACATATCAGTGACGGAAATGGCCGCTAGTTTTCCTTTAGCAGCAAAGTTTCCATCATTCATCTCAATATGAGTGGCTAGCCCCATAACCTTAGCTTTGGCAAGAGGGTACTGCGTCTTATTCAAGGTCAGGCTTAACGAAGAAACCTGTAGAGTCACTTTTGTGTTCACATTTTCACCCGGCTGTTCTTCTGAGGATACTGGTGTGAAAAGCAAAAGAAAGTAATCAGATGTAAGCTAATTGTCTTAAAGGCTGCAACTAAAGCTTAACACTTCCAGAATGAGTATAATTCATTTTATAATAAGCAAATAGAAAGCACACGATCTCCTGCAGCAGTTTTTTTAGGAATACAATATAGCAAATCCAATCATGGAGGCTCTATTTCAAGATGCTTTTTTCTTCAACTTGCTGTGTAATGTTGACAGCAGATTATTGTGGGTTGTGCACTGCAACGAAGCTGACAGCGTTGAAAAATGTACATCATTCTACTTCTTGTAACTTGGCTCGCAAGTTCTCGTGGTGAAGCAAGCTGTCTCCATGTGTACACTGTTTTTCTGCAGCTTGTTTTAGATTGCAAATAGTCCAGTTTCTTATCGTAGTTTTGCTGATAACAATGACTACAGACTCGTTTTCATAGCGATAGCCTCGACGTGTCGTTAAAACTTCATAAATACCAATGTAGATATGAGCTATTTACAACTCTGTGCAGGCTCAGACTTCTAATCGTATTCGCGGGTATTTATGTAGATTTAACATCAAGTCGAGGCTAACGCTGTAGAAATGAGCCTGTGGTCATTGCAATCAGCGGTAACTGGAATACGAAACTGGACTATTGTGAAAAAGATTGCCCAGTGTGACACGGCCCTAAAGACAACCACGCGATCCTTTGCACTCGTTTGTGTTGTTATCGGTAATGCAAGTTTATCTTTGCAATGTTTTCACCACCAATGTTTGGAGATGTTCGAGTAACGACTTCAGCTTAGCTCCGTGAGTTCCGCGAACCAAGGAAAAAGGTCCGAGCAACGGATCATGGTATAGTCGAGGGCCAATGGGGTTATTATGCATTTGGCCAGTGCGCCATTTTAACTAAAAATAAAGTCTCGTCTATAAATAGATACGGGAGGTGTTACAACCGGCATGTTTGCTTTCAGAATCAAAAACATCTTATGAAAATGCACAATGACGTCTTTTTTACCTTCCATTTTCTCGGGTTCGTTTGCATTCGATGTACCTTTCCAATCTTGTGGGCCCTCAGGGGAGACAGGACTGGTTGGCTGGGATGGAGGGGGATTCGGAACACCGATTCCAAAAAATTCTAGAAGCATCACCCAGGTTTGCAGGTTTACAGTCGTATCCAAGGCGTTGAAATCAATATCCACAAATCGGTTTACCTGCAGGATTGAGAAAAATTATTTCTACTGGTAAAGGTATAAATGCCTTTATTTCCTTAAACATCTGGCATTGTCTGAAAATCAGAAATTGGAAGTGTTGAAGTGTTTAATGTTTCTGGAAATCCTCGAAAAGCTGCGGTGAATCTTCAGAAGCGATCTAGTAGATTCAATCTATCTCATGAGCAGAACATTGTATGTGATTCGGAGATGGAATCTATATTTTTGATAATACCTGTCTACTTCGATCATTCAACAAAAATACTAAAATGTATTACGGTAAGAATCCGTATGTAAGAGCATGGGTCAGCCCAAACAGGCTCTCATATAGATGATACCTGAGAAAAACTATTGTTGCCGCTCTCCATATATTTCTTTAAAAATTAATAACCTATTTCAGATCTGAAGCTAAGACGGCTCTTCTATGTACGTATTTGGTGCATCAACCGAAATCTTAGCCTTAAGATTCTTAATTTTGCTGGCTCTTATACGGAGATCCTAAGTGCATCCTCCATTCATCAAATATCACGTACGCTTTGCTAAATTTTGTATGCTTAAACCCCGTTCACTAAGCCACACTTCCAATTCCAAGATGTTCGCTTTTGATCAAATCCTTTTTCTTTTCATACATTTCACTAAAGCAGCGTACTTCCAGTACTATAACAAAAAATCGAACTATGAACAACTTTCTTCTCATTTTTTTCAAAAATACTCCTAAAACAGAAGCAATTAGCTTTTAACAAAACCTTCACTATCGAGATCATCTTCAACGATTAAGCTGACGCGCTGCACAAGCATCAAAAGTAATTCCTTTTTAGCAACAGCCCTAAAATAAAATGGGCCCGCGAGGAGAAAAGGAAGAAATTTGACCCCGGTGGGTTTGTTGTAACATAAAGCTACTTACCTTATTGTACTTGTTCACGAACTCTGGAGAGTTTTTGTCCACGAGTAAAACCTTAACATGCACTAAGACCTCAGCAGGTTTCTTTTGCTTCACACCAGAAGTTGTTGGAATGTCCTCCAGCGATGTACGTGTACTTTCCGCAATAGTTTCGATGGCTGACAAGGAAGGCGACTTGCTGCTCTTAAAGAGGGGTCTAAGTGGAGACAGTGTACGAAAAGCGTTGGCTTTTGGAGAAGCTGGAAAGTAAAGTGGGAGAGAGGAAGAAAGATTTGAAGACAGACCACACTGTGAGACGGTAGGGCATGACGAAGACAGAGCTGGAGAAGCAGATAAAGATCTGTGCTTGAATTGGTCTCGTAGAGGAACAGCTGATGCCATCAAATGTCGATAAAACGAGTTAGGTTCTTGCAGAAGATCTTCAACTAGCAAGCCTCCAAGAGTGATGTCAAAATGTGTCAATGTTGGTTCCGAGTGATCAAAGGACAATGAGAAGTCCTTGAACATAATATCCACGATCTCGTGTTCAACACGGTTTAGCTCTCCACACAGTTTAATGCTGAAATGGGGCACTTCCAGGAAGGCCTTTACTGGAGTTTGTTCATTTTCCTTGTCTTCAGTCTCTTGGGGCGGAGTATCTGGCCTATCTTGGGGAGGGTTGCGTTCGCCCGTTTTCATCTCCCGATCTTTTTGTTTCGTAGGCTCCAAAGAAGCTTTGTTCACTTGGGAAACCTTTCCAAACACTAACCCTTCCTGACCTAAAGCAGTTGGACTGTGAAAAATACGAAAAAAAGAAATTTACGCAATTAATAAATTTACAATTGTGCAATATTTACCGTAATGTGTAGGGCATCCACTGATACATTTGCTTTTAAGCCGAGTGGTTTACCCTTGTTAAATAAAGGACTGTTGCTACTACCACCATTCACTGATGCCTGACAATGTGTCTTCATGCACGCATCGTTTTCACACACAAGACCTTTTAGTTAACTGTAGCATCTACCACATTTTTGACAAATCTAAAATGAGCAATTAGACAATCTAAACAAAATTACATGTAGAATGATCAGTAAGACAATATAAACTGTTGTTCATTACTTGCAGATGTTAGGTATTCTCCATTTGCTTATAAACTTGTTCGTTTCAATTCATTTGTTTGAACAAAAACGTTTACAGTAGTTCGACATCTTTTCGGAATTTTTCTTACCCCTAATGTTGTCAGAAGGTTAGTAACTAGATACATTCGGTCTAATAACCTATTTCAGTTAAACTAATTTAGGTGGTGTTTACGTGATACCGTGGTTAGGTCCCCTACACGTGATGAATTTCATTCCGGTACAACGCTCAATACTTCGTTTCCCGTTTGCATAGAATTTCTCATAGTGGAATGAAAGTACGGTAAAATCATTGGCGGACCAAAAATATGAGTCGGCTGATCAGCCCAACCAATCCACTTGCCTAATTCGGTACAAAAATGAGTTCGTGCCTTCTTCACATGATACTTGTGGAACGTGCGGCCAGATTTCGTTCCGGAACAAAACTTTCGATCCGGTGCGACTACCGGAACGTAAACGAATATAGAAACTCGGTATGGAACCAGGATGAAGTCGTAACGGAATGAAACTCAACCCGGTATCATGTAAACATCGCCTTAGAAGAGCTTGGTTTACCGGTCCTACTATGTAGTAACCAGCGACTATAACAGTAAATCTCTACCTTGCAGGAGGAGGTATATTGCGGGCTTCAAAACTGCTTGCACCAAACCTCTCTGGCTTACTTTGTGTGGTGACGCCCACCCCATGCTCCTTGTCGCCCGTCAAACTGTCGATCGTAGCATACAGATGTCTGTACGTTTGCGTTGACAACTCGAGCATCACGGGACTTACAACTTTCCTCGTCAGCTGAATTGTTGGCTTTGCATTAGTCGGTGTCTCAAACCGAGGCGTTACCTCGGACCTTCTGTCAACTATCAGTTGAAAAGCAGTCTCTCGTAGGATTGGATCGCCTGTTCTTGGCTTGCGTGTGATTTCGTCCATAAGTGAATCAGTTAAGGACTGACCGAGTGAAACCCTGGTAGTTTCCTCCAAGGACAGCGTGAGGCAGCTCAAGCTCATATCTTTGATTTCAACAAAGACTCGGTCAACATCGTGTTCCTTAACTGTTACGATATTATTTTCATCACTTTCCTCAAGGGCCTCTGTGAGATGGGTGTTCTTGATGGTCATTTGACCCAAGCAAGCCACGAGCATTTCAGCGCCAGTTGACGTCCTTGGTACGCTAACAATCGGGGATTCCACAATAATGCAAGCATAAACCCTTCTTCCAGCAGGTTGCTGGAGAAACCCATCCTCACAGTCTCCAACAAGAAGCATGTCGTTGTTGTGATCGTCACTAACAATGCTCTGTCGACGACTACCAGTATCTGCTGTTGGAGCTGTTGCCACAAATGACGAAGACAAATAGTCTAGGCCATCAGCAAGGGCCCTTTTCTTGCTGACTAGGCCCATTGCAACACTGGCTGCGGCATCTCGGAGTGTTTCACCAACTTCTCTCGCATAATCAACAAAGTCACCAGCACACATTGCAAGTTCCGAAAGAAACCTGTTGGTGTGCACGTACTGCGCGGATGCCATGTGGACTTTGATTTGAACATTCCTTGCAATTTTACTTGCTTCGATATCTAATCCACTAATTGTCTCGACGATAACTCGCTGACTACTCGTTCCTTTCTTTGGGTTGACAAGAGTAAATGAGAAAGCTCTCTCATCGGCTGATCCATTTTTATTGTCTTCTGGAAGAGTCCACAGCTCTGCAACCTCTTCATTGGAAAGGTTCCTATCCGACGGCCGCCCACAGGTATAGACGCACTTATGAAGAGACCCTTCCGGGGTTAGGTCTCCTACGCGTAATCCTCCCAGAGCTCCATCTATAAACAGCTCATCTCCCAATGTTGCCTGCACAGTAAGGTTGCTTATTGTGACATCAGCCACTTTTCGGCATACTTTCCTGTCATTCGCCTTGACTGTTCTAACAAGTAGCACATCGATATGATGAACCGTAGCTGTCATCTCAAGAGCATCTGCTGCTGTGTCCTAGTATAACATCATTATGTCAGTTCCACGTAAGTGTACATAAACAGACACTTGTGCATAACCAGATGATCTCGATTTGACAGCTGTCAGCAGTCAGCAGCCAATCAGGGCGCGCAAAGGGGTTTTGATGGGCGATCCATTCATTACAATGTTTTTCTTATTTTCTGAGCACCAAATTCTCACCAAAATAAAATGTAAAGTTATAGTTTATTTAATTTGTCTAATAAAGCTGATTGTTGAAAATTTTCAAAACATGCGCGCTTGCTGGGACGTAAACCGCCTAATTTTGACAAACAATACACTGCACGCGCAAATCGAGATCATCTGGAAACTTTTTGCTCTTAAATTTTGCGTTTGAGCAAAAACTAAGAAGAGAACGCCCTTTCCTAAAATAGCCTTTAAACATTTCTTTCCTCAAATTGCAAAGATTTTCGAGTGGTATTAACCTTCGAGCCAAAAATGAAGTTTATACTCATGCTATCAATAACCTACATCCACACATAGGATCGGCTGAAAGTGAAAGTGGTGGTTATAGTTACACCAACTGTATCTCAAACCCTCAGATTAAAAGTTTAAAACACTTTACTTCAAAGAAATTTGCAGAAAAAACTCACTAAAACTCTGAAGTGCTTAAGTTACCGAAAACAAATATTTCAGTTCCAGCAAATCGCATTTCCACCAAAAGCGTTCAGTAATCAGACCCGTAGCCAGGAATTTTGTTGGGGTGGGGGTGGGTTGACCAAAGACGGCCAGTTACTAACAATTTCCATGTTCCATGTATATCCTCCAAAATCTATCAAGGTTCGATCAAAAGAGCCAATAAATTTCATAAAATTCGTAAAATAAGACTCTCAAAAAAAACAAATATAAGGGCCAAAGGCCCTGATTACCTCTTTTTCTAATTGAATCTACAGCTGCGGACTTTTTTGGCGCGCGCATCCACCCTGCCTACGGGCCTGGCAATTCTAAGTGCGATTTTGAGCCTAAAGAATACGCTCTAAGGGGTCATTCTTTTCGTGCCGGATATTATTTCAACAAACATCACCAGAGGAAAGTGCTCAACAGTAAGTCTATCAAGGCAGTTAGCAGCTGTCGTAAGCCTTTTGCCTCACGAGGCAGTGAAAAAAACCCACTCTAGTAGCTTGTTGTGTTTGTTCGCTTTTTGAGATCTGGAAATTTTGCATTATAACGACAACTGATGCCTGGTCATACCTAAAAAAGCTTATACTCTAACTTAGCCTTAGGTTTCATTGCCTCACCATCTCACGAGCGTACACAGGTGAAAACAGCTGAGCTCTCTGAATTGCAAAACTGTTTGATCATTCATCAGTTCAACTTTCATGCGTGCGTTCAAGCGAAGAGTTGAGAGTCCTTGACAGTTGACAAGAGACGCTCAACCAACATTTTCGAGATTTCTAACATGTTCAAAGTTGAAATGGGCGCTCGAGAGTCATGAGAGTGCATGAGAGTTGGCGGTCAAACGGGAGTGAGAGTTTGAATTCTCATCAAGTCTCATCGAAATTTTGAACATGTTTAAAGTTGATGAGAGCGCTCGAGAGTCGATGAGAGTGCATGAGGGTCGATAAGAGTGCAGGAGGGTCGATGAGAGTGCATGAGGGTTGAGTTGGCAGTCAAACAAGAGCGAGTTCGAACTCTCATTGATTCTCTTGTTAATTTAACCCCCGCTTTAAGCACTGAAAACAACTCTCTAAACTTCTTAATCTAGTCAGATTCTCTCATAAATCCAAACCGATCCTCCATACTAAACAGCTCTTATGGTTGGTCATTTCATAGTTACTACAGTCGTTAACTTACACTGACTGTTTCTTGTGGGGAATCAACAGTTGCTGGCTCTTCTGAAGCTTGCTGCAAACTGCCAGAAACTGAACCAAGACTTGGTGCAAAGGCTTCATTGAAGAATGTCATCAGTGAAACAAGGGTTTCTTGGTTAGCTGTAACAGATGTTGGAAGGAACGGTTGGCCTGACTTGATCACAGTTTACTTGTTTTAAAACACTCCGTTAGATATTTTGTAAGCATTCAGATCTGGGTCCAGTTGTTCAAAGCCCGATTAGCACTAATCCTGGGTCACCTCTATAGTTTTTATCAAGAGTTAACCCTGGATTAGTGCTAATCGGGCTCTGGTCCTCAATGTCTGCAAACCACTGCTAAAAATTAGTGGCTGTATTTCATTTCTTATGACGAATTCATTTCTATAAAACGGAAAGTAGAGGTCAAGCGTAAACAGTAAAGAAACACATATATTGTAGCATATATAAATATAATTATTGCCATTACTAAATTCTTCAATATGGTGATAATAAAAATACTACACAATATTACACGAAGAAATATTCTATGTGGCCCTCACTACAACACTTGCACTACCTTACTCTTTTCGGGAAGTGTGTGGGTTCTTTTAAGTCCCCTCAGCCAGCATTTTAAGAGATTAGACCAACTCTTTAATAACCCTGCCCACGGACGGTGTGGCGAAAGGAGATCACGCAAAGTTCAACCCTCGACCAGGCCGGGGATTGAACCCGGGACCTCCTAGTTGGCAGTAAGAGATCTTACGAACTGCGCTAACAAGTCGCGCACGCAGTAAGCGATTACACAATTTAGATGATCCTTAAAAACCTGGAAACTAGTAAAAAAACTGAACTCATGACCAGCATACTAGAAAGCAGACTTTACCTCAATTCAGAGTATCATATGAGTTTCCCTTTCAGGAGATTCTCTTACCTGTGACATGGAGTGAGTTGAGCTGCAGGGACGCTATCTTCAGAGACCCGCAACCGACGGCTGATGGGCTGTCTGGTTTTAACTGCTGGTATTCAAATAGAATAAGGTCCTCGCCCTCCATTGCGTTCGTGGAATCACCGATGAGCGTAGACTCCTGCTCGGTGCTGATATCGTCTCTTGGAGTTTCACGTGAGGTGTTTGAGCTGGGAAAGCGCATCATCTCAGCCATAGCTGAGATGGCACTCGTCACAGTTTCAGTAAAGGAGCTGTCGCCTTAAAAACAACCAAGAAAGAAAGGTTCTCGCTACACCAGTTTCTAAACAATAAGGTAAAAAAATTAAAAAGACCATTTATACGAGAGAACTAACACGCGACTAATGCACCTACTTCAAAAAAGGTTGCTCAGGAAAAACATAATACATGATTCTAATGATATTCTTAGAAACCATAAATTTTCCTAGATACAAAAAATGCATACTTTTGTCATATCATCGACGAGGCTTTACACCGAAACGTTAACAAAATGGAATAAACAACTTGCCATGTAAGAAAACTACAAAACATAAATTAAACTTAAAAGACTAATATAGTATTTCTAGACGACCTATGTCTGTCTATGAATGTAATTGTTTTTGTTAAGTACGTTTGCAAACCTTTGGTGGGTGTCTCAAAGACACTCTCTGGCTTTGGTCTGTCGTAGGATGAAAGCAGCAGTTCATACTCGGGTCCATAGGTCTGCAACGCATCCACAAGCCTCAAGCCATGCACACCAAGGGACACACTCAGATCGTACGGCCTCTTCACATAGTTCGCTTTTACCCCTAACACTTGTAACTCAGCGATGAGACAACCTAGAGGCAAAATAACCTTGGGGCTTAAACAGGTGTGTAAATGTGTTTAACTTTGAAGGCTAAGCCAGAGGAACCTTAATTTACTATCAATCTGACAAATGTACAGTCGTTTGTGGCAACGCCAACGCCTGACGATTCTAATATACTGGTTTAGTAAGGTATTTTAAACCATGACCCGGAAGTCTTTTATCCTTTCTCAAACTACGTCTCTCTCTTACCTACTTTTTAAGCTGTGAAGAAAACCAAAATAGAACACATAACGATTTTGAGAGATTTAACATGCCACTGATAGCATGTTTCTCTATATGAACAACTTACGGGGAAAATAACTACGAAAGCGATTGTAAAAAAAATATTGCAAAGGATGTTCATAATAATCTCCTCAAATCCAAAAAACATATCAAACTCTTCAAGAGACCTTCACCCTCAGAAAAAGTACTAGTAAGTGTATAGGTCTGAGTAGTCCAGTTGAGTATTAATGCCTCCACACAGACAGTGGATCGGCTTTATCCATGAAAAGAGATGGCAATGCCTTGTATAGATGTACACTGACCTCTCGCATGAACTCCCAGAGACACTTTATCCACACTAAACTGGACAAGCACCAGTCGGGACTCTTCCATCAATTCTCTTGTCTTGTCTTGAAGACTGGAGTCCATCTGCTTCTTATCGGAGATGCTGCAACCAAACAGATTTCGTTTGAGCATTGGTGCTTGTGCGAGAAACGCTTCTCAAATGAAGGAAGGAAACTTATTCTACGAGCAGAGAAAGCTTTTACGAACTAAGAATGCATCTTCTGCAAGGGTAGGAAGGTAGGTAGGTAGGTAGGTAGGTAGGTTGGTAGGTATTTCAATTGGTACTCCCTTAAGGGCTTTTCAGTAGCTTTTTAAACAACTTTTAAAAGAAAGAAAATAGAAAATCAAATCAAAATTACATACTACGGGTTTTAAAGACATCAATATAAAATTATGAACGTTTCTGCATACAAGTTGAAATGTATTGATTTACTATCTAGCTACGCTTACGTTGTACTTTTAAGATGTTATTCAAATGCTTTTTCAAAAAAATTTTAAATTGTTTGAGGTTTCATTGAGTGGTTTAGACCGTCCCAAGGTTATACTCCTCTGTAGGAGAACGAACGTTGCCCCGTCGCAGTTTTAAATCGTGTTATTTGAAGCTGATCTCTATTTTAGGTGACTCGTTCATGTGGTCTTTTTTTTCAGTTTGAAATTTTAAGCAAAGGTGTTTATGAGTTCAGTTGTTTGTGCACTTGAAAGCCATCAG
>JAOBYF010195212.1:0-10442 GCA_025403605.1 Parazoanthus darwini | reverse complement strand
ATATTGTAATTAGCTACTTCTTTTTTTTTAATAATTTGATTGTAAATATTTTATATAGATAAGAATGAAATAAAGTTATTATTATTTTTATTATTATTATTATTATTATTATTATTTATCATTTATAGTAAGCATTGCAGCACAAGAACGGGTCAATCGATGGACGCTTACCGACTGTTGACATAACCAGAGAAAGTTTTTTTTTTTTGAAAGTTATAGTAGACGGATTTGCTATGTCTATGGTCTGTTCATCTGCATTTTGAGTATGAAAATGTATCACCAAAGGAGAACGTTAATAACTGCTTATCACACCGTGAATAATAACTGAAATAGAGAGCTTGCCAAGGGCTTGGGTGCTGGGGGTGGACACAACTTATATCAGTGGAGGTTTTGTTAGATTGGGGTAGGTGTAGGTCGTTGCTAAGATACCTCCAACAAACTTCCAGTTTTATGTTCATGTTACAAGGAGGATTCAAGAATTGCCAGTCAACCAGCCAACCCTTATACTCGGAACAAATAGCACACTAATCACCAAATGGAACTTGCCGGCAAGTGCTATGCTTTCTTTCAGTGGACGTTCTCAGATAACACTTTCTCCTAATTTCCTAGCTTTCGTTTTCTCTACAACAGTTATTTGTCTCTAAGAAACATCCCGCTGTCGGTAATTGTTTTATTCGTACTGTGAGAAAAGTCAATTGGAACCACAAGTCCCATAGATCACGCTGGTTAGAACAAGCGAGCTCCAATACATGCCACGCTGAATAATAATAGGTTTGAATTCTATGTCTCATATACTGGCACCCCACTGTTTTTTCACCTCACTACCGTCCCTTTGCTCTTTGCTGTGCCATGAGTGAGTCGAATCATACCCCAAGTTCTCTCAATTAGCTCCTGTGTCTTGTTACAAAACATTTCACTGCACTTGGAAAGGAATCTTACAATCACGCAATGTTTTTCACGTCAGATGAAACAAATAAAAAGCTACTCCTACTGTTTTTGTATTTAGCATATTTCTTAAATTATTGATCCGAAAACACAAAGGCCAAGCTTTGTTACTTGTCTTGTCATGCATAACTAAGTTTGACTATTATTCAAAATTTGACAAATTCAATACGCGGACGAAAATTAATAAATTCTTTGATGCGTTTCTTGTAATGTGAATAGACTAAATTGACAACATAACGAGTTAGGTTTAACGCTCGAGTCGAGTGAATTTGATGCTTTCCTACAGAAGTTTTTGTTTACTTAGTAACCTTTTTACAAAATAGCTGAAAAGTGGAAAAAAGACAACCAAGCACAACACATTCCTCCACAGCATCAGATAAGCTTACAAGGACCTTTAACGGCGGAGCAGAACCCAGGTAAGTTTGATTTCGTGTAGTTTTCAAGAACAGGGACAGAAGTTTTTCAAGGATTTTTTCTAAGTGGTATCACCAGATATCAGTGAAAACAAGATTTTTGGTGAACCTGAAATACGGTCTTCCGGCGGGAGGTTCTAAGAACTTAAGTTTCCAAAATGAACCTTCCGGCCGTCGATTTGGGTTCAACCTTGCAGCCAAGTCACAGTTAGGATCATCATGAGAGTCCTATAAATGGTATAATAATCCACTACTTGCAATTCTTGGCCCGCACCTTATACAGCCCAAGTCCGTGAGTTTAAATAATTATATGCTATGTGTTTAGTTGATCTACAGTAAATCAAGCTAAAGCAATGTGTAAATATGAAGCACTGACCTCCCAGTATAAAATATTGTTAGGAGTAAATATCAACAAGTTACAGCCTATTTTTTAATGACCACATTGACTCACTCATCTGAAGCTTACCTTGATCGAGGTTGGTCGATCAAGTGAGAGTTACCGAGAGCCACTGGCTGAAGTAAGAAAGTTTGGTATGAACACAGTTATGCATTACTTTTCCTAGTGTTAGATCAATCTGACACCACCTAACGATAACACCTTGAGATCTTAAAATGAGCTCATTAACTAATAACTGCAGAGCATGCAACCTGATTAAGAAAGTTAGCAGACCTCTTGAAGCTGAAACCTTTCTGTACCATAGTTCGAGTTTTGCTGACAGTGTGGATCTCATAGGCTGAGAATGTTTTTCAACAAGTATTAAAATTCAGGTATTTTTTTTGCATTTTGACTTTGGGTGGAAGGCAAACCATCAAGCATGAAGTACTCAATAATACGATGTTTCACGCTTGCTCATGTGTGTGCACAGAAAACTAGGACGGCCATGCTAAGTGTTTAACCATCTACATGTACCAGCCGCTGTATTATACTGTAAAGCGCATCTCGTATCTGTATTTTGTAAGAAATGGGTTTGTGATTTCACAGAGTTCGCTACTTAAGACCTCGTTGCCATTCTTATTCTGATATATATATTGAGAACAGTAAAAAGGTCAAGCGTGACTTTGCAAACTTGGCTTTGTAACGATAATTTAATCGCTATGTCAACTCACGTTAGCTATAGTAACAGTACATTTGAAAATAGACCAAGTTTAAGCATAAATTTCGCCTTATATAATGACTTAAGCTTTTCAAGCAATAAGTCTTTTTCAAAATATATTGTACCTGATCAACATAAAGCGGCATTGGACAAGAGTTTATCATGGCTCGATGAGTTCATACTCATAACATCATTTAAATTTGTATAAAAAAAAATTTCTTAAGTTTTTCTTATTGTTTTTGTTATTTTCAAGGTACTATTGTTTACAGATTCCATCACAGCAGTTCCAACCAAAAAATTAATCGAATTGAGTTTTTTTTTTCTGTAAGCTCACAAACATAGTGGTTGACAAAGCCCGTAACATGATCTGTCCAATATACTCAATTCTTTAGCGTAGCGTAGTTCCAAGTTACAAAATTATTCAAAGGATGATATCACAACTTGACAGCAACAGCCTGCAGGCACGGCCCACCAGAAGCTGCTCAAGTTATTATCAAGACAGATTGTGCATACAAATAATTCTTTAAAACACAGTGCCATAACCACTTTTGTTCGCTTTTGAGCGAATTAAAATGGTTAAACTTGTTTTTGTAGTTACCTTGAAATTCTTGTTTTAAGAGTTCAGATTAGCTAAAGTTGTTCAAAACTGTCTTGTTTAATAAGCAAGCGTTGCTCAACGGTGACTGCAACATGCATTTACAGTTACAGGCTCTTTAAAACTGTCTCAAACCTCAGTTAAATTATAAAAACTTGAGTTTTTTCCGAAAGCCCCAAACAATTAGTCGAAAGCTTTCATTTAAGCATCAATACCTCGATGAAGTTTGTACAACCAAAAGTTTTGGTGTGGCGGTAGCCGAATTACAACCGGAGTTTCTTATTAAAGCTACAGCTCCTTCTATATTTCTAACGAAATATGATTGTTGTATGCAAGTTGATATTTCTGCAAGGTTTGTTAATCTCAGAGACTAGTGGGTATAGTTTCAAGTAATCTTTTAAGATAAATGCAATAAACTGACAACTTGGTTTTTTAACCCTAAGCCTAAGGTTATTTTGGGTTGCCAACACCTCCAGTTCGATTATGAACTCTTATAAATGCAAAAACCCATTTGTACTTTTTTATGTATACCATGTATAAAAAAGGTTAAAAATGAAAGATTCAAGAAACAAATTTTTTGATACAAAACATGACATCAATACAAACAATCTAAAACCTCCCAAAATAAACGAACTGTATTGGGGCATGTAATTTTTTGTAAAAAACTTCCAGCGGTTTAATTCCCAAAATGATTTTAATTTTTAAATAGTCGGTGGCCGTTTTCATCTTTAGCTTGTGCATCATCTGTTTTTGTCAAGTAGACAATGTAAAACGCTCTGAAACTTAATGAAACTTGATGCGTTTATCCAAAAACGTATGTATTCATGTATTATCAATGAAAGTAGATTAAAGTATGAGCTACAGTTTCAGAAATACCTGCATTAATTCTTAGAACTGTATGCTGACGATCAGTTTATTGCAGAATTTTTGTTTTAAGAAATACTGTTTATCTGTTCTAGAGTTCCGGTTAATGTACTAAAACAAGTAACTTAAATATTAAACCTTTTTTTTTCATGTTTCCCATGCATTCCTAGCCTTGTTCTAATTTCACAATTTTTGTATAAGCAAAGAATACTGTTATTTATCATTCAAATCAACATGGAAAACATCAGTTTATTAACGAGTTGTAATGGTTCAACGCGTTCTACGCTATTTTTAAACAACCTAGAATATTGTAAAACCAAAACTATGTTAATATAGGAATAATACTACTTTATCCACAGTAAATTTTGTCTCAGGAAAATCATCTCAACAGTCGAGTCTTTGTCATAGCCTGCAACTAAGAGTTTAAGAAAAGATCTTCTTCAATAATAACAAATGTTTTACTGCAAACTATTAACGGAATATGCCTCACATCCCCGAGTTGTTTCGCCAGCAGGTCAGGGACATAATACATTTGGATACATTTAGAAAATCTGAAGTTGAAGTTAAACCATCCAGCAAACAAAGTATTTGGATCCGCTCAATCGGCTTGTCGATGAAATAGTTAAATCAATTTTGAGGTATATCACACTGCTTACTTGCCTAATAATCTTAAAAATAACGCCGGTAAAACCGCTTGGGTATATAAAACATGCATATTGCGGTACAAGGAATTCTATTGCGGTTACAAAGTGAAAAGGTTAACAGTTAATCTGATTGTTTTCTGCTTTAACAATGATACGAGGAACTTTTCGCATCAATGAGGTCTCACGCAATTGCAACATGTAACCAACACACATGTCTGAAGCTAAAGGAATACTCTAATAGCAATTCAAACTTTAAAACCAGTATTGCTTCAGAGGGTTTATCTTGTTTTTCTATCAAGCATCCTTTAAAGCCCGTATACATACTGAATTGGATTTGTAGTAGCTTTCAATGTTGCGTTATGCTTTGTTGTAAATTAGGGACCATATGATGCAGCCTTATTATATCATTTTCGAGAGGCAATATCCAATTTCGTTTGAACTGGAGGCGTATCACTTTATTTATCCGACATACTGAGCTACCAGTATCACAGGACATATGCCAAAGTACCTATTGAGTCCTAAACGTAGTTCGTATTTTTGTTCTATCTGTGTATACATTTTAGTTTTGAGCCGATATTTTCAAGGCTCACTAACGTGTTGTTGTTGTGTTATTGTAGCACCCGATCAGTACCATTTATTATAAGTGAAGAGTCCAGTATTGATCAGTGGAGAACAGGTCAGCTTGCTCTCGCTGTGTTTCGCAAAAACGTAAGACAACTTGAAAAACCCGTAACTTCAAGAACAAAAACAACTAAAACTTGCTTGGATTTAGTCTTAACGTAATTCGCTAAATTAAGAAATAACTTTTATAAAAACTTGAAGTTTATAGAACAAACCTCTCGACCTTTGGGTTATCGCATCAGGTTTATACTTAAATATGATGATGACCCAATTGTTGAATACGCTTGTTTTAAAAGTTTTTATAACAATTGCCACTTTATATACATGCTTGGATTTGCTTGCTAGTTTTAAGTTGTTTGTGAACTGAACGGCTAACACGACATACAACTCTTACACCAGGCTAGTTCCGCGGATCAAGCCCCAATATGAGCAGCGGCTCCGGCTCTAGCGGTTACGACCGCGCACTTCTTGCAGACATGGAAGGTAAACTTGCAAGATATGTTCAAATATGTTAAATAAGTCTTTAGACAATGCTTAAAAAACTCTAAAATCCACTAAGAGTAGCAAGAACTAATTTCCTTGTTTACATCCTTGATACTTTTTCAAATTTGACAGTTTCTTCTTTCTTGTAGTTTTAGGAGTGGCAATAATTGTTGTTGTTGTTGTTTTTAATTAACGTTAATGTGGCATCACTGAGTCGAGTAAACTGATAGATTCTTTTTGCTAGACTAGAGCTCTGTTACTGTTGATCCTGAATCAGGGAGTAAGTGTAGTAGTGAACACACCAGAAAAGTAAAGAAGTGACACTTAATTTAATGAGGGTAACGCATTTTAATCAAAGTAAATTTCCATGTGTCCCTCACCACGGAGTTACGCTACTCCTTTTGAGGAGAGTGTACGTTTCCCCTTTGCTAGTATTTCAAGAGATGGGTGGTATCCAGTCGTGACTTGCTGTGCCTCTGATTGGGATCATCAAGTTTTACTCTTTCAATGTTTATCTTCAAAGTTACTGGAAAAGATATACTATTCCATTTACTTCCTTTGACATGACTTTTGTCATCCAAGGCCAGTGGAATTGTTGTAGGCTTGTGGTTTTTGCCGTATATCGTAGCTGCTAATAATTGTGGTCTTAATCGATGCACTCATAGAATCAAAATTCTGAATTCTATGTTTAACACTTTTTACACTTTTCACTGTTGCTGCTTGTATTTCTATCCCTTTTGTTTTGATATCCTGAACTATCCGACTGAAAACATTTAGCAAAAGTTTCGTAAGCTAAATGCATTTGACTTAAACCATTGAGAATGCGTGTATACAACTATTTCAAAAGAGGTTGTCATAGTCAATATGGTCAAAACAGGAACCGAAAGGAACTATGTGGGTTCAAGTAGCACACATAATTTATTGCTAATAGCATTGACTTTGCATAATGTGGAATGTAGGTTCATCATACTACAATTATTGTCACTGCCATCATTATTACTATAATTTACCACCAAATATTAATGTACCCAAAGTTCCTCTCGGTTCCAGTATCAACTATTGATTACGGCAACCTTTATTGAAATAGCCATATGTATACATGCATGCATATAATCGTGGTTCACTTTCTCATTGTTGTTTCATGTTTAGAAAAGAAGAAAATAAAACAGATCTAAACAAGGTCAATCTTTGTAAAATTTACAAAACTAATCCTCTGTTACGACTTTTCTTTTTTTTTTCAGAGAACGATTTAGGCGAAGATGCTTTAAATTACGAGAGCCCATTGTATAACCAATCAAGTGACAACCCATCTGTGACACTAACATTTCGCGACGTGAAGCTAGAGAGTCAACAACCTTGGCAGTTTTCTTGCTCGCAACTTACGCGCTCAATGTCGGCAACAAGTTTGTTCGAAGCAGCCGATGGTAAACAATACCGCTTGCAGAATGTCAGCGGTTACGTCAGTTCAGGCGAGATTCTAGCAATTATGGGGAGTTCAGGTGCGGGGAAGTCCACTTTGATGGACATTTTATCCGGAACGGTAAAGCACAAGTCAAACCTAATAAGTGGCCAGTGCTTCATTACGAAACAAACTGACCAATTTAGCAGCAAATCAGGAAAGAAAATAAAACCAACGTGCGTAATTGGTTACGTCACACAAGAACCCGTTCTAATGGCTACACAGTCAATAGAGGAGACACTGTGGACGCATGCTGAGCTAAGGTTTCCAACGCAGATGGGCAAAGAGGCCAAGGAGCAGCATATCCACAGAGTTCTGAAGCAAATGGGACTAATGGCAGTTAGGGACATAAGGTAGACTACAAATGATCAAAATAGGTTTCAAAACAACGACCCACCAACCCCTCCCCTAAACCTAAACCTAACCCAAACCATGTCTCTAACATGACCTAAGGGAGGGGTAGAGGGTAGTTGTCCAGAAACCTTCATTGATATAACTAGTATTAATTTAGGTTTGACTACAATAGCTAACTTGCTTTAGCAACTTTGTTTGACTGTTTTACCGGCTACTTTTAGAGTGGGAGACCAGAACCACAAGGGGATCTCCGGTGGTGAGAAGAAACGTCTCCAGATTGCAGTGGAGCTGCTTAAAAACCCCGACATCTTATTCCTAGACGAACCAACGTCTGGACTTGACAGTAGAACATCGGAGAAATTGATGGACACTCTGAGGTCGGTTGCAGACCAAGGAGTGGCTATTGTGTGCACAATCCATCAACCGAGGTACTCCATCTTCTACAAACTGGATAACCTGTTGCTTCTTACCAAGGGAATGCTGATGTACTTTGGACCCGCAACCAAAGCTGTGGAGTATTTTTCTGAGCAAGGTTACGTGTGCCCAAAAAATGGAAATCCAGCGGACTTCATCATTGATGTTACAACTATTGGCGCACAGGTGCAGGGTCAGGAAGTATTTGTCGCCAATTATACGGATTTGGAGGCCAAGGTAACATACATATTCCTTTTTTCCCTTTGCACCTATTGTAGGAATCCCACTTATGATCAGACTTTGCTATGTTTAGTTTTATTCTTGAGAAGCGATTTGTTGTCTTCTGTATAATTCCAATTTGCACACATAGCGTGTTGACAAAATTCTTGTGTAACGGTACTCATTTAACCATTAGTTTCTTTGCTTCTTTTGAAAACAAGTAGATCCACATTTGTTCTTCTTAACATTGCCATAAAATTTTGAGCCTCTTTAAAAGTAGGTTTGTCGATGCTCGCTAAAATTGAAACTAACAACAGAAAAGTCTTTGGTACCTTAAATTACCTATTTTGTAATTGAAATGTTTAGTCGACTCCCGATAATTCGAACCTTTAGGATGCAATTTAATCGGGTATAAGACATTTACGACAGTTAACGGGAGGTTCGAGATTTCAAAGGTTCTAGTTAACAAGAGTCAAGTGGCTTTGGGCTTCTCTTGGCTGCCTGGAAATAACAAGAAACGTCTCGTAGTTTGGATTGATTACAACATAATGAAGCATTTAGTACTAAAACAAAAATTAGAATCGACTTGCAAATGACAAGTGATAACATATATTTTGCACCTTGATATTTTGCTTCAATAGTCAACCCTGTACTACAACTCAAACATTGGACAGACGCTTACAGAAAAAATCAAAGTACTTCAGCAATCTTCTCAAACAAAAATCAAACCAACACGAATGCGCAAGAAGCCAACCTCAGTGATAAACCAGACGGGTGTACTGTTAAAGAGGCAGCTGTCCCATTACTCAAGGACACCAAGCATAGTGTTTTCTAGGCTCATAGAGTCAGCCATTGTCTCTTTTCTGATTGGAGGAATCTTCTGGATGATCGACGACTTGCACGATTTGCTTGGTAAGTGTTACTCATTTTCTTTGATGATGGGTGCGATAATAATAATGATTATGATGATGACGTCGCCTAACAACGGTCACAACTTCTTTTAAATTCGAGCGATATCTGAATTGGTAGCGCGTTTTCTTTAATGCTTTCTTGACTATTTTGACTTTGCTTGCATTGGATGTATACTTACTCATTAAAATTAAAATTGAAAATAAAATTGCTACAGAAATTGCTTAGCAGTTAATTTCTGCGGGTTAACATAATTATTAGTTATTGCTTACGTTGACTTACGATTAGCACAAACATGCATACCAACAAAATGAGAACAACTTTCAATTCAATTTGTTTTTCATCTCATATCAGTAATGAATGTTACATCTAGTATAAATTATCTTGATAAGTGATGTGGAGTCTACAAAAAGTTTACATGCTTATAGGGTGTAGACCCCTAAATAAAGCAACAAAATTTTAAATAAAAATACTTAATTATAGTTACTGACCAGTTTGCTAATTTCTCCAAGTATGTATAATACGTAAAGGATTAATTTAAACTATGGGATGAAATTATAAATAGAAAATCAAGATATTGTATCAATGCTACAAAATAATTAAATAAATAGTTTTTTTGCAGCTGCTTTAAAACAACAACAATAATAATACTTGGTAATAATATTATTAATAATAATAATAATAATGTTAATAATAATAATAAGGGTAATAATAGTAGTAGTAGTAATAATACTAAGAAGAAACAAAAGGGCTAACAACTGGCACGCAAACAGATATTTATAAACAAAACTTACTATCCAGCTAATGGAGAAACGATTTGTTTTCTCTTTCCAAATACTGTCTCTCTTTCTCGCCAAAAGGTGCAATTATATTCAGTGTGATGTGGGTTGCCTTCACTGGAATGGGCCAAATCACGTACATGATTAAAGACCGTTTACTGGCCAACTCAGAAATCACGAGCTGTCTTTACTCCATCGGTCCTTACTACGTTGTGCAAGTCCTCATTAACACACTGGTGATCTTCATTTACGACCTCATTTTCAGCGTCATTGTATTCTACATGGTCGGCCTCAATGGAGGCGAACAAGGTACCTTGATCTCATAATCAAATTCCCTGGAAAACTAGACATGTATTAACGCCGAAGAAAAACGTAAAACTTGGCTTCTTCATTTTTTCTGACACAACAAGCAATATATGTAATTTTATCATTAGTTTAGTTATTCAGTGTTTCATATCACGCAAATCAGAGTAATTCAGTTTTTAACTGCTGTTCATGGTGTATAAGAGAAGCATTGACTAGTATGATTGGCAGTATATGTATTGTGAGTAAACCAGCAAGAAAATGTGTAGTTGTTTCCAATATTGTTTAGTACTGACAAAAACGTAGTAGTCGTAGCTGCGTGCAAACATAGCAATATGAGTAGTAT
>JAOBYF010195101.1:0-10443 GCA_025403605.1 Parazoanthus darwini | reverse complement strand
CATTTGATTACCCATACTAACGTTATTGAAGAAAACAAAGGGAGACTGCGTCATTGAAATCTGTCATGGTCAAACCTACGAACCGGAAAAGATCGCACAAGGATTCGCACATTACTTTAGCACTGCCGTCAAGAAAATCAGAGGCGGGTTCTTAGCCCTACCACGAAGGTCAACACTTCCATCCAGGACTCGCCATGCTTTCAAGCTCTCGACAATAAGTGAGGACTTTGTCAGAACAGAACTAAGAGAAATCAAAACATCTAAATCAACCGATCTCGTAGATACTCCAGCACGTATACTTGAGGACGGCTTGGAAGCTATAGCAAAACCTATCACCGTGCTCATGAATAGGACTATAGCTAAAGGCTCGGTACCAGTGGATTGGAAACACGCTGTTATTTACACCGTTCATTAATCTGACTCTAGGGCGGATCCAGCCAACTACAGACCAATCTCAGTATTACCAGTCTTCAGTAAAATCCAAGAGCGCGCAGTACATAAGATGGTCTATGCATTCCCACAGCAGCACAATCTTCTCTCTATCTGCCAGTCTGGCTTCCGCAGCCTACACTCCACCAGCACGTGCCTGGCTGACGTCACAAACACTTTGCACTAGAATATTGATAAGGGGCAACTTACAAGCCTAGTTTTCTTAGACCTTAATAAAAGCTTTTGATTCTCTCGATCATACAGTATTGCTAGAGAAGCTATCATCATTAGGATTCAGCAAGGCCTCTGTACA
The DNA here is from genome assembly GCA_025403605.1 of Parazoanthus darwini. Lineage (NCBI taxonomy): Eukaryota > Metazoa > Cnidaria > Anthozoa > Zoantharia > Parazoanthidae > Parazoanthus > Parazoanthus darwini. Next base: position 9,701 of record JAOBYF010195101.1, on the reverse strand, counting down.
ATGGTTTAATGCTTATCTGAGAGTTAGATCTCAAACTGTTGTAGTGAATGGTCAACTTCTGATCCCGAAGGCAAATACATATGTTTTAGTGCCCCTCAAGGGTCCACAATTGACCCCTTGTTATTTATAATTTATATCAACGATTTACCCTCGGTGGTATTGCATTGCAAAATCCAATTATATACGGATGATACCTTTCTATACGTTAGCAGTAGCTCCGCCACTGATATAGAATTCATTCTATCTGAAGATCTAAAGAACGTAATGAGAATGGCTTTTAAAATAATAACTTCTTATACCTGAACTACAGTAACACTAAGATACTTGATGTTAACGGGTACGCACCAGAGGCTTGCCCGCACTGATGAATTCTCAGTTAAGATAAAGAACACTGCCATGTCACGAGTCTGTCAGTTTACGTTTTTAGGAGTTATACTAGACCCATGCTTCTCGTGGAATGACCACGTGGATTAAATCGGGCGTAAAGTATCTGCAAGGCTTGGTAAGCTTCGCAGAGACGTAAGGTCATTCAACAGAGTCGTGTATAACACTTTATAACGCAATGATACTTCCAATTTTTGACTATTGTGCTGTTATCTGGGACTCTTGTAGTAAGAAATAATCGAGAGTAGTTCGATAAGCTACATAGACGTGCCGTCAGTATTATTGAAGGGCGCAAAGTCGCACAACCACAGTTGCCCCGTATGTTCAGCCGGCCTTCGCTGCAGTCCCGCCGGGACTACCTTAAATGCACGATAGTCTTCAAGTGTCTCCACAACCTGGTTCCACACTACCAACTAAATTAATTTATCCGCTCGAGTGGATACCATTCCTACAGTACACGCCATAGAGATCTGCTCCGTCCGCCTTTTGCCAAAACAACGAAATATCAGGAAGGACTCCTTCAGTTTCAGCGGCGCTAAGACCTGGAATACCCTTCCGCTGGATCTGGGCTGAAAAAACATCAAGATGCAGCCAACCAACTTATTTTATACCTATACTATACACACGTTCAATGTTTTCGTCTTTGTATTCTGTAACTGAAATATTTTGTATTGTAATATATATTTTAATAGTAAGTTGCTTTAAAACAGAGCTCCATTCAAACCAGCTATGCTGAACTGGGCGTCTCTGCATCTCTGCATAATTATTATTAAGTATGGCATTCGATTCAACACTATGCTTCCGGTCAGACCGTTGATTCAGCACTATGCCGTTTGGGGTTGCTTCTCCAGCGTTTAATTCCACGGCTGAAACAAAAGCCACTTGTCTTTTTCAAGGGCGTCAACATTTGCGTGTTTTCGCTTTCTGAAGCACTCGTGTCTTTGCGGCAGTAATTTCGCAAACCACGAAACTTCAGACAAGGAAAACATCGAATGTCTAAACTGCCAAAAATAAACGGGTCTATGGCACTGTTGAGATATGTCAGGACGTTACACAAAATCTTCACGTCATCAAAGTGTACCCACTGCCAACCATTACCAAGCTCAGACCAGAGCCAAATCACGTGGGTAGGCAGCTGGCAGATGGCAAAAGCCACCACGCCTGCAACAAACACCTTCATAATTCTTACATTTCGTTTATGTCGCCTTCGTGCTAAATGTTTAATGCGCCGTGGATTGTCTGTGCTGCTCACAGATGCCACCCGTATTATTTTGTCCGTATGTTTGCGAAGGAAAACTCCGATCGCTGAATAAACTGCGGTGATTACTGACAGCGGTATCACGTACAAAATCACAAACATTGCGACAGTGTAGACTTTTGTAGAGGACTTAGCTGGCCAGAATTCAGAACACAATTCGTCTTTGTATCTTAATATGGAGGCGTACGGTGTCGCGATAATGACACTAAACAGCCATATTCCAAAAACAAGGCCGATCACTCGTTTGCCAGAAGGTTTAGGTTTGAAGGGGGTCGCGATGGCTCGATATCTTTCGATGCTCATAAATAAGAGTGTCACAACTGAAACGGACATCAAGGCTGTTTGCAACGGCCATATCACATTACACAGAAATCCGCCGAATGGCCAGCTGTCTGAGAGTCTTTCGGCAATATCCAAGGGTATACTGAAAATGCCCACTGCCGCATCACTGCTGACCAAGTTTAGAATTAAGATATCACTGATTCTATTGGCTCCGCGACGGACAATTCGTAAAAATACTGCCACATTTGCAATGATGGTGACTGCGGCGATGACGGCAAAACACGTGAGTTGAACAGCGAGAAAGGGTGCACTGTCCGTTGCTCGGGTAATGTTTGACGAGTTCACAGTGATCGAGTCCATTTCTTCCTACTATTTCCTGATCTTCTGTACGGTTATCTGAAAAATAGACACAGTAATTACAACTTTAACGTTTCAACCATATTTTCACTTATGAGTCTATGATGATGCCTTCTTGGAACTCAAATGTTAAGTTTTGTATTTTCTTTTATCTACTTATAAAAAATAAAGAAACCTTATCTTCGCACTTGCGAACATCACCGCACTGTCACCACCGAGAGTGAACCTAGCAGAAAAATTCACACTTTTAAAATACCTTTTGCGGCTACTACAAAAACAATCATATATTAAGTTAACAAAAGAATATCGTTTAGTGTTTTTATGTACCAGCACGAAACGCTGATCAAACAATCAAAACCTGTGACATAGGAGCCAGGAATACCAGTCGGAGTGGCTAACACCTGTAGCTATATGATGTATGTCACTCACGCCAGCAGGGACCTCTAGCCATTGCTTATTAAAACAACACTCTCAGGTTCTTGATTTTCTATGAAATGTTTGCTAAGTTGCCCTGGTAATTAGCAAGTTCTGCAATGGCACTTTTGCATGATCTAGTGCTGTTTACGTTTAAGTTTCCGTGAGTGTTTTTCAGTTGGTTTTTATGTTTTGATATTCATGCTTTTTTTTTTATAAAAACCAGTAAATTTGGCCGAGGTTCATCGTTCTTAATTTTTTTTTTTGGCGATTTGAGCCTCAAATTGCCCTTAAATTGTTCTCATTTCTATATGTGGTTTAAATCAAATAGAAAATAATTAAGCCTAAAGTACTGCAATACATGTATTGGAAAACGAATTGCCTAGCGGGTTATTATTGATCAATTCTTCCCCGTGGATTTATCGTGGATTTGCTGAGTCATGCAGGGCAAGTATACGTGTACAGCATTTAATTTGAGGCAATGGCAATGATTAAAAGATAATTTTTATTCATTCTGTATTGTTAAGCTCAGTAAAATTAGCTCTCGAGCCCGAGCCTCAGCTTGTTCTTAAATTGTTCTTAAATTTTGGCCAATCTGAGCCTCGTTGCTCTTATGAAGTTGTTCTTATAATTTATAGAAAAGCGTGTTTTCGCTATTGGTAACAAACTGTTAAACAAACGTTCTTGTTTGTTGGGTCAGCATCAGGTTTTCATCTGACGATCAACCAGTGGTCGAAAACATTTGCTTTAACTTATAAACTTGAATTTGATAACAATTTATTACCATTGCATTTTCACTTTTAATTTTTTTTTCTTGAATGACACTATATTTGTAACATAAGTCTGGTGACTGTTTGCTGGACATTTTTGAGAGATGCTTTGGACGTTTGATGTGAGAAGAAAAAGGGAAGAAAGAACTGGAGAAAGCGACTGAATAGGATGTATATATATACGTCAGCTATGTATGACAACCTTTTTCATTAGCCTGGCGTCAGTACCACTCCGTTGGAAACGAGGCAGTGTGACTACTGCCGACAAAACGGAAACGTTTCTGACCAATTCTTGATTTAAGTGGCCTTTCTCCCCGAAAGATTAGATCGCCGCAGTGTTGCCATACTGTTTCTGAACATGCAAGTAGGAAAAAAAATTAACTATAGAAAAAAATAATTACAAGTAAAAAGTTTTTGTCGCAACTGGATAAAGGTTGCTCATTAGTAGATTTCCTGTTAGTTACTAATAAACAAATTCACTTTCCTCGAAAATTTATAATTATCTCGAACTACAAAACAAGTAATATTAACTGTTTCAGTTCTAACTCAAGAACACTGAAAAAGCAGGTAGTTTGTTTAGTGGTTTTCCAAGTTAAAATATTCCTTCAGCAAAACTCAAACGTTCAGTTGAAATCCCACGTGTTAATATTCAAAACTTTTAAAAGCTCTTTTGTTTTGCATTTTTTCCTTTCCTTTTAACAATAGAATTGATCTCAATTTAACTGCAGGCAGACTGCTGTTGTACAAACACTACCTTTTAAAAGCGTTTTTCAAAAACGAGTTATTATACTTTTGCACGAGGCGAATCTTTTTTTTGTTTTATTTTTATATGGTACAGTAATGTTTTGCCACAAACAAAATGAGATATGTATTTGGGGATATACGACAGTAACTAAATTAATATCGTATTAGTTACATAGACATATAATATATTTCGTTTTAATAAGATAATCCAGCTACATGGCATGCTGTATGAAATATTCTAATACCTGAATTAAGTACCGGTCAAACACGTTTCTGTGAAATCTCGTTGAAGTAAATTACTCTAAATGTGTTGATTATATCGGGGCTGGTCCCATCTCATATATTTATCAATTTTTAATTCTTTTATTCAACGACCTTGCAGAACGTACAGGCCGGATTTTTTTTATTTATTATAAGAACTGAACGCTTTATGCCGCAAAAGTTTTCGTTATGAATCAGTACACACCGCAATAGTGAACATCGTCTTTCGGTTTCAGTTAAAAGCGGATCACTGAAGCAGGTTTAGTACGATGATAACACATAAGCTCTGTCTCATCACATCGGGTAGAATGGGAAGAAACTTTAGAGCTACGAAGGTTTACATAGATTAACTTACTACTGAATTCTACATACCTTCGAAACAAAACGATTAGCCAAACTCGCGACATGCCCTTCGATCGAGTCGTTTACATGTTTCTCGTCATTACGAAATTTCTCTCAAGATTCGACTGGTCAGATCTGGGGAAATCTCACCTTTCAAGAGCTTGATGACTTATGTTTTTTTCTTTGTGTTTTTTCTGTGATTTTTGCATTTCAGCATGTGATTATGTTTGTTCGGCGGTTCAATAGGACAATTAAGTGTTTGCTTAAATTATTATAAAAATCGTCTTTGCAATTGAGAGTCGGTGACATTAAACTGTTCAGGTTAGTTCTTCGAGCAATTGCAGTTCATAATACTTTCATTAACACCTACAGCACTGGCCTTCTCCTTTCATAGGAGGCCGTATCCGTGTATAAAGACCGCTTTTACAATTCCTCCGGTCGGCAGTTGTCAATTCCGCTTAGATCAATTTACTCAGGTTAACTTACCCTTATAAATTTTATTCTAAATTAAGTACGACATAAATTCGTGGCAGGGAGTTTCTTATAACGCTTATCCTATAAAATATGCAATATGCAAAGTGATGAAACTGAAACTTTCATTTTATTTCTAATGAAACTCATAATGAAGTTGAACTGAATACAGATTGCCCTCAGAATATTCTTAACACAAACAATTTCCAATTTCCAATTTTGATGAAAACTGGTGATAAAGATAATGAAGCAACTCCACTCGTACATATATATAGCGGAGAGTTTGTAGTGCTTGTATTTTTTTCAAACGATTAACAAATTAAGAAAGAAATAAAAAAAGAGAAGGCGGAGGAGGAGGAAAAAGAGGGGCAGACGAACGAGAAGGAAGACAACAAAGAAGATGAAAAGAAAGGAGAAGAGGATGAAGAAGAGGTGGAGGAGGAGGCAAGAAAGAGGAGGAGGAGGAGGAAGAGAAAGAAAAAGTAGATGAGGAGAAGGAGTCCGAGAAGGAGGTTAGAGAGAGGGAGAAGGAGGAGGAGAAGGAGAAGGAGAAGGAGAGGGAGAAGGAGACGGAGAGGGAGAGGGAGAGGGAGAAGGAGAGGGAGAGGGAGAAGGAGAAGGAGAGGGAGAGGGAGAAGGAGAAGGAGAGGGAGAGGGAGAAGGAGAGGGAGAAGGAGACGGAGAGGGAGAGGGAGAAGGAGAGGGAGAGGGAGAAGGAGAGGGAGAGGGAGAAGGAGAGGGAGAAGGAGAGGGAGAAGGAGAGGGAGAAGGAGAAGGAGAGGGAGAAGGAGAAGGAGAGGGAGAGGGAGAAGGAGAAGGAGACGGAGAAGGAGAGGGAGAAGGAGAAGGAGAGGGAGAGGGAGAAGGAGAAGGAGAAGGAGAGGGAGAAGGAGAAGGAAGAGAAGGAGAAGGAAGAGGAGGAGAGAAAGAGAGAGCTAGGAAGCTGAGGAAGAGGAGAAGGAGGAAGAGGAGAGAAAGGAAATTAAGAGGAGGATGAGAAGGAGGAGAAAAGAGAAGAAAGAAAAAAAAAGTGGAGGGGGAAGGGGGAAGGGGGAAGGAAGAGCCAAAGAGAAGAAGAAAGAGAAGAAATAGGAGGAGCGAAAATAAAACAGAGGGAGAAGAGAAGAAAGCTGACTAAAACGGATGAAGATCTTGAGAAGAGGGCAGAAGGTGGAGAATAGGAGAAAAGAGAAGAAAGAGGGAAAGTAGTATGAGGGGAAGGGCTGATGAGAATAAACATTCAAGGAGATCTCACTAGCAACAACAATCAATTTACTAAACAATTTATTTTCAAAATGCAAATAAGAGCTTTTACAAAAATAGCAGGACTATCCAACTAAAATGCTTCTGACAAAATTCGATAGTTTAAAGTTCATATTCAAAGGGATCGCCGGCTTGTAACAAAAACAGATTTGAGTATTAAGAAAATTGAGTCACGTCTGTAAGTCGTCTTCAGGGTTTGTTTTAGCTTGCCCAGATTTGAGTTAATACAACCGTAGGCTCACAGGACACGTGTTCAGTTGCTATGTCTTCGACGTGTTTCAATTTTGTGAAGCAAAACCATTAAAGTATTTCCACTCTTGTTCAGTTTACGTTCAATCACTGGACACTGTATTCATTGTACCGATCTCTCCATTTCCCAAAATTGCCGTGTTTGTCAAAGTATCGGACCATTAAGTTTCTTAACTTCCACAACTGTTCAGAAGATTTCTTATATTCGTGCCAAATTCATCGACTTCGTCTTGAGCAGACGAAAGCTGATTTTATAAGCACTTTTTTATGCCCAGCACAGCAGCGCTCAGTCTTTTGTTTACAAAACGCCTTCAGGCTTAATCGATTTTTTTAGCTGTTTAGAAATTGATCAAGTTCCATATCGGTCACAAGCAACTGAGTTAGTTATTTGACTGGAAGAGCGATATCGATAAATGAATTCGATTTCTTAAGGCCCCATCAAAAAATATAAGTTTATTATTCCCGCCTGCATCGAATTTTGTAGCCGCAGGAGATTTTAATTTTTTATTGAGCAAAATAGTCCAAGAGGAAACGGCATAATATTTATCGTTTTTGTGGCGTCGTATTGGGCTCAAATTAACATGAGGAAATTATCCGTGCACACAATAGGACATACACGGAATCTGAGTGCCAGATTTTAACTTTGTTGAGTTTTGCGTTAGTTTGTCTGTATACACAGGTTTTACAATCTCTATTTATCAAAAACAAAAGGTAAAATGCACCCGCCTGCGTCACGTTTTTAAGGGATGGAAGGGATGATAAATTTGTGTTATATTGGTTTTTATTGGAAGACATTGTATTTGAATAAATATGGTTGTGATGAAATCGTTGATATTTGGTACAAATGGCACCAAATGTTCACGATTTCAGTAAAACGATATTTATTCATACAGAAAGTCTTATAAAATCGACTCCGATCCAAATCACTTCACAGACTAACTGGTAACCCTAAGTTTGGGCTGCCTGTGATTCTAGTGGCAATACTAAGCCAGCTCGAACGAGTTTTGTTTCGAACATTCCTAATATGCAGTGGTACAGGCGAGACGAAACAAACATTTGAAACTACCAAAAACCTTCAGTTAATTTTTGTCGTGAGTATTCAGTGAGTTGATGCTAAGGATTTTTTTGTTGGGTTATTGCTTGTGCCGTGACAGTTGTGGGCCGCCAAAAGACAGCCATGCAAAACAGATTTGTACATCTGTTTCTTATTTTATACACTTAAAATTTAAATCCGGCATCTGAAAAACTATATCTTAAGGTATCTTTAACAGAAACTAACGCACCGTTTGAAACATAAACTTTTCTAAAGAGTTGGCATCCCTATGTTGAAAATTCCGTCGTCGACTGCATGCCGCGTGGTGATCGGCATTTTGGACGTAGTATTTCTAAGCTGAATGGGTCGAAACACTTTGGTTTTCGGTTGGTGTATATATATTAGTAACAATAGTGGCATATTTTTGTTATACGTGAAATTTACTTACCACGGTATATATACCAACTCCTAACCCAAACTCTGGCATTTCGTCTGTACTCTACAAAAGAACGAAGCTAGAACTGAGCCAATACGGAATGTTTATTGGTTCGTTGGATAATCAAAAATACAGACAAAACAACTGAAGACGGATAAGTGCACGGAGTTTCAGGTTTTGTTCAATGCACTTGTCAAAATTGAAAGTTATAAATGCCGCGCTGCACTGCGTATTTAAAGATTAAGATAAAAAGATAACCTCGAAGTGATCGGAAAAAATGAAAACTACTGAGTACCATTACGTCGGATTAATCTGCTGCAGCAGAAGTTAGTCAGTAATCGTGATCTCTAATTCGCAAAGCATTTTCGACAAAAATAGCATGAAAGGATATGGGCTCGTTTGGTTGGCTCGTCACATGATTCGCAACTTACTTCTTTGACCTCAGGCTCAGCCAACTTTACGCATGGAGTGGTTTGTTCTATGTGCCCTATAAAATTGTAGAGTTTCAGTCATAACTCGGTGCACTCACGCTAACTTTTTTAGAAATACTTAAGAATGTAGCTCCGTAAAAAGCATTCTTTCAGAGTCTGCACTTGCGTTTGGTTTGGAAAAGAATCCCAGACAGACAACCACTGAATCTTAAGAGTAGCAATGCACGGATTCTCTTAACGGGAACATATCTCAGTGGAAGAATACTTGCATTCACTGAAAACCCACGTATACGTAGAGCCGAAGGCAAAAATGAGAAATCATGCTTGCATACCACATAGTCCTAACTCTAATTGCAAATTACAGTTTAAATATCTGATAGTTTATACGAACCAGTTGAGGCCAACTTGACAAATGGAGGTTCTTTTATGCGATTTTTTGTCGTATTCAGGCAAGTTGTGCAAGTGCCTTTCGTCGTTTGAAAAATTCAAAGCATATTCCTTTAGACTTGGTTTAGACTTAGGAAATACAATATCATCCAATAAAAGGTGATCCACAGAGTGGGTGTTGACTGGTTAGTTAAAAAGTGAAGCCCTAATAAATTATTTCTCGACCTTTTTTGATAGCGTAACATCTGTGCAGCATTTTGCATTTAATATAGCCGAAAATAGCGCTGAAAAATGGTTGAAAATCAAACTAAGTACTATAATAATATAGCAATGTACTGAGAGAGCTCGTAAATACTTCTGACCAAAAAATTGAACCTTAAAATAAAATTACCTTCAGTCCATGTGCTTCAAATTCGACTGCTTAATTTTTTTAATTCTATTTAGAATATATCGAATATCAATTAAGCTATTTTACTACTTGTCAAACATGCAGAAAATCTTAGCAGTCCTGATTAACATTTTTCTCAAGAGGATACCCCCCCCGGTAGTAGCGACGGGCGGTGTGTACAAAGGGCAGGGACGTAATCAACGCGAGCTGATGACTCGCGCTTACTAGGAA
>JAOBYF010194990.1:0-10444 GCA_025403605.1 Parazoanthus darwini | reverse complement strand
AATTAGTCGTGAACTCAAGAATTCCGTGTGGAAATATACAGCTGGAATAAAATTGTATGCTTCTAAAGAACCACCTGAGATCGTTCTTTTAAAATTTGCCATTCATTTTTGAGCAATTTTGAGTCTCAGTAATCTTATAAATTTCTATTATTTACAGACTTTGTAACTTCATGCACTGTATATTAGTCAGCAAAACTAAAATCTGATCATGATTCTTTTGTTGCATGGTCAGATCTGCGCAAGTCCCTTAACAACAACAACGTTACCATTTTGTGTTTGACATGCATGCACTATCACATAAAATGTCTTGAAGCTGTGCTCTTGAAGTGTTTTTTGTTCCACTTAATAAAAGAAATAATGCAGTTAGAGTCTTTAATAGATGGCTCCGTCCTTGAAAGTACTTGAAGGAGACTGGGAAGAAAATGACGACTAAGGAGAAGAGAATTACATGCACGACAAACAATATTACACAATATATTTTCATTGCACGCTTTTCAAATTGTGCCTTTAATTCGTGGCCGAATAGTATCATTGTCTGTCCTAAAAGCTATAGGAGTTTGGAGGGAAAAAACTTTTTAACAAGCGCCCTCAGTTCTTCTTGGGGTAAAAAGTACAAGGCCTTCTAATGTTCTCAGCAATTCTTTGAAGGCAAGAATACTGCGTCTTATCAGAATATTCTTGTATATTCTTATATATTATTACTTATTCGTGATATTTTAGTTCTTACTGTTTTGACCCCATCTCACCTCGGACTGGCAGCTGTTCATTCAGTTTGTTCGATCCAACACTAAATGCTTGCAATGTTTTCTTCCATCGCGTCAGTGAGAACATTGCCTTTGTTTCCATTTGAGCCAGTTGAATTTGTCTAGTACAACAACATAACAAACTGGTCAATACTTTGACTCAAGAGTTGCACTTTGAACAAACTGAAACTGAAGTAATGGGATCTTGTCAAGCGTCTTGTGCATGTCCTCGTGAGCGGAAGCGCCTTTATACATGAATACTATACAGGGCGGGATAGGGCCGAATAACTGCGCATTTGAAAACGGCTATCAAAATGTGCTTTCCAGATATAGACAAGAGAAAACCTACTAAACTTGTATGTGGTTGTCAGTATTATTTATTACCCCCTTTAAAACAGAAGCTCTTTAAAAAAGACACCATAAGATCATAAGATCCTAATTAGGTTTCAATTGATAGATTATAGAGCAACGGGGGGTATATTAAAAGGTTTGTTTGTACCGAACATGAATTGGCACAAATTAATACTGTATATTGTATACTAAAGAGTGACTGACCAGCTAATTGCGCTGAAGTCGTTTGCACTTTCAGAAATATGCCACACATTATCTGAACCGGCTTGAGTTGGGGTTCTACTCTAGCCATATATTGAATCGTTATAAATAGTTTTACTCATCTTCTCTAATCCCAAAACGTACACTGTGATTCGCAAGTTTCATTTTCCTAGGACAACTGTAAAACATGCTTAAATGTTGTACTAAATGAAAAGCACATTTAACGCTTCCAGCTCCTCAGTGTAGGGTCACTGACCAAATTGCAAAAGTGCTATTGAAGTACTTAAAATGACAAAAATTAACAACAGGTGAATGACTTTTCACTGGGTGGGTGCTCTATTAAAAGACCGAGTTTCAGTTCGCAATAGATCTCCAAGGTTTGAGGTAAAAGGCAAGGAATTTCAATTCAGTAATACCCTGTGCAATGTGTAAAAAGATGAAAAAAGTATCTGCCGCCCAAGAAATTGTTCATCAGTTTCAAGGGCAGGAGAAAAGCCTGCGTGAAACATTTGTGAGCTGCATCATACTGACATCAAAGGTTCCGCGAAACGTCATAAATTGTTTAAGCCGTTTTTTTGTTAACTAAAAGTTCAAAGTTGGAGCCTCACCTAAAATATTGATACTGTTGCTGATAAACAAACGAATTACTTAACATTGTTGTATTTTAACGCTTTTAAACATGTACAAAGTTGCTTCTGGACAACACGAATATCTCAATGCATATGGGGCGTACCCTGAGGAGCCGCCCTGGTTGATTGAGAAAATGAGCAGAATAACTATATTGGAGCCCTACAAAAAGTTGGACAAGGATTTTCATCATAGATTTGTGAGTGATCGCTTTCCCACTTTCTTGTATTTTTCAGGGACGGATCCAAAAACCTTAGAAAGTGGGGGCCACTACCTAAAATTCTTGAAAGGGGAGGGCAAAAAGAGTATCTGTGCTGCAATAGAGCTATTTTTTAGGGATTTTCTTAAACTGAATTGTTTGCATAATTGCTGAAGAAAGGGGGACAGGGGGCTGTTTTTATACGAGCCTAATGTATGCCTTTGTTAGTGTATTGTCTATAACTTATTAGTGTGCTGGATTCCATTCTGTGCTCTTCTACACGGCAGAGTAACTCAAATTAGGCCAAGTAGTTACTAGAACAGGTTTTATTTCCAAAAAGGTTTACGTTTCTCGACAGACACAGAAAATGCTGCGACATGTCTGCTCTGACGAAGGGCTAGCTAGCTAACGCTCGAAACGTCAGCTTTACACCAAACCTTACGGCGAAAAACATGCCGTATCATCCCTTGTTGATCGAAACCCATATACGATAATGTTGGGTTGTTGGGCTCTTGGGTTGTTAGGTTGTTGAGTCATCATGCACTGCCACTACACCACTTACGTAACTCGCCCGTTGCCAACAACCAATCGTTTATTGTACTTTCTCCCTTTTCTACGATTCATAAGTAACCTTAACCCAAACCTTAATCCGCACTAGCCATAGATAACAATAGCCATGTATAACCCTTTCACAAGAGTATATGAATATTTATCGAGCCGTGAATGTCCGCAATCTTGAACCTAAAGTCGTGTGAGTTCGCCCCATTCCCCCGCGGCCTTTCAATTGCATGCGGAAAAAGTTACATCGTAGGTCACCCTACATGAGGATTAGATTACTTAGATCAAATCCTTTTAATGGCGTATAAAATCGAAATAACAATGGAAATCTAACTAAAGTATCTAAGTACACGTTTAATATATAAGAACAACTTTATAAGAACAACAAGATCGGCCAAATTTGAAGAACAATTTAAGAACAAGCTGAGGCCCAGGCTCGATAGTTAGTTGGGCCCCTGGCTCTTCTTGATCATGATTAATGAACTTGACACGACAGCTGACTTGTGGAAGTTCGTGGCCGATCTCTCAATCTCAGAGATAGTAGAGAAGAGCCGTGAGAAGAACCTCCAACAAGTGGTGGACGATTTCGCAAGTCAATCGAGCGACGACGGTTTTCAGTTGAATGACCCCAAATGCAAAGAACGTAGGATAGATTTTTCAAACAATAGTTCAATCTTTGATGCCATTGTGCTTAACAGCAAGCCGTTACAGATTGTAAACCAGTGCAAAATTGCTAAGACTGAACATTATTAGTAATCTTAAATGGAAAAACCATGTATCAGAATTAGTTAGGAAGGTCTCCCCTTGACTATTCCTTCTGAAGCAACTCATGCGAGCACAGGTTGCACCCAGGGAGATTACTCTTTTCTATACCATGTGTATCCATTCCCTCCTTGAATATGCCTGTCCGGTGTTCCACCGCTCCCTCTCCGGTTATCTCAGTGAGGACTTGGAGAGGCTGCAAAGACGAGCACTAAAGGATCATCTTTTCAGACATGTCCTATAACAGAGCACTGGAAGAGTCAAGTCTTCCAACGCTCTTTGAAAGAAGGGAGTTAATAACAGCCAAACTCTTCAATGACGTCATTGACAACCCACAACACAGCCTGCACAAACTCCTTCCTGCCAGAAGAACCAGCAAGTACTCCTTCAGGCACAAACGAGATTTTGTTCTCCCTCTATGTAAAACTGACCGGTGCAAAATATGAACAATTTTAACTTAGGCCAGATTTACAGCATGTAAAGCTTTTCTATAGAACTATCTTAATTTTTAAATGGTATTTTAACGTTATATTTCTATACTCATATAGTGTATTCCCTTAGTTTTAACTTATTTATATATTGTAAGTCTACCGTAATTCAGCCTCATGGCTGCAAGAATTTTTTTTGACAAATAAAGTATCTATCTACACAAAAAATTTAGCATATAATAAACGGAGGTATTCCACAACTGCCATTTTTTCAAACAAAAAAGAACACAACAGAAACAACAAGGAAGTTTTTGCCGCTCAACTTTTTATTTAATTTAAACTAAATACTGCATACAACTTTAAGTCGGCTAATATAGTCGATTAGTTGCGATATCACTTCCGGCTAATAATATAGCCATTTAAGCTGTGTATCGGCGGGTATTTTTCTCTTCATCTTGATTTTTTAACTACGAGTTAAAATACTAATCAATCAATTTGTCTCTGTCCAGACTACACAACTTATACCAGTAGTCTGTGATAGTCCACGCCTAAAGTGGCTATGCATTGAAATCTTCGACCCCGCTTGAAAAGTACATTCATTTGGTGGTAGTTTAAGTACATTACGAAGCAAATGTTTCGTAATAGTTTGCAATGGAATGAATGTTGTGCAACTAAGCCTGTAATTAAACGTCTAAACTTACTTTAAATACAGTTGTAATCATGGTCGCAAGACCAGGCCCTTAGGCAAAGGGGTGCGCGCACACACGGACCTAAAAAGGTCCGTATTTGAAAGTTTATGAATAAAAAAATGAAACGCATTGGCGTTGTTAAAGGATTTTAGAAGACGTACATGGAGTATGGAAATTGTTAGTACCTAACTGCCCTTGGTTTGCATCCCTCCCCCCGACAAAATTCCTGCCTACGGGCCTGAAGACGCTAACAGCAATAAGTGAACAACTAGATCTGACACCACAAAACTGCCAGTTAAAACTCAAAGGATATATTCATCGAGGGTTGAAGTCCTATATTCGTGGCTGCATGGAGGGCCAAATGAAGTGGGTCTGTTGATCCTACTACTCAGCTCAGTACGTAACGAGGGGCGTGCGCGTGACCCACGGCAGTTCAAGCTCAAAAATCTACAACTCCCGTTTACCAAATTCTTTTTGTAGTATACCAAAAACAAGCACGAAATAGCGTATTTTTCGAATCGGGGAAAAAATAAGGGTAAAAAAGTTCGATGCATAGACACTCTGATTTTTATCTCTTTGAGCAGCTTTACACACAATCACTGACACCAATATATATTTACAGATTTTTTGAAAAAAATTGAGCCTTAAGTAAGTTTAGTTAGTTGTCCCCTTAAAACGAGGAAACTGTTATTTTAAAATCTGCATATCGTGTGCCGACCAGCAGCAATTTGTCTTGGCTTGACGATAAAACAATAGCGTTATATAATGTATCAGTGGTGTTTTTGTCAATGAGTTATTATTGCAGAGATTCATAGTCGTCGGGATTGCCTCGTTGTCCGCGTCAAGAAGTCTCAAAGTCTTGTAAACTCCAAAAAGCCAGCCTCTGTCCACAGACTGAAACAAAAAGGGAAACATAGATAAGAAGCTGTCTAGAAGGGTTCTGACAAATGACCGCGGCTCCTGCGATTCAGAAATACTGTCTTGTAATTGTTGCTTTAAAACAAATATTATGATACTATCTAGCCTGTTGCTTTTTTCCAAGTATTTCTAAATATAAATCGATTTCGCTTTCAAAGAATCCTCACCGGTATAAATGACAGATGACCAAAATATTTCCCAGCAGTATATTTACCAAAACAAATATTGTGTTTCAATAGATGACCGAAATCCGAAAGGTGATAATTCTTTATCGGACAATTTAAGACGTTTCCTACTCGCCTACGCAAATTCTCAGTAATACCGCAACGTTTTGAAACGGATATCAATGGACATAAGAAATTTAACTTTCAAAAGATAAAAACATTTTTAGCCAGCCGATAGAAGAACTCGCATAAATAAAGTTGTTTTTAATGGTGAAAAAAATGAGTTGAAGCACTAAGATATCATAAGACGAATAAACAAGCTTGTACAGCTACGAAATAGGCATAAGTATAATTTCTAAATTTTGGCCGGTGATGGCACGACCAGCTCAGGTACAAGTGTTGTGACATTGTAATGATCTCGCCAGTAGAACACGCAATCCAAGCTAGGCTGTCGTGTCTACTAGCTCAAAGACTAGCGGCCGATACTTGCTCGGTCCATAAAGTTGAAGACTGCTAACCAGAAAGTTCTAGCTTCTATTCCTGGTTCGGACGTTTTGTGACCTTTCGAATTCGCTGCCCCACCTTTGATGGACTGGAACTATGACGCCTTGGTTCCGCGTGTGTACTTCTGTGAGTCTGCTGCCTTTTTCAAAAAGCTATTTCAAACCAAGTTACCTTCACTTCTTCGTTTATGAATATTACTTTCAGCGTCTGAATAGTTTTTTTGTTTCTGTGCTTCCAGGTTAATTATCACAACTCATCAGTACAAACCAGCCGCAAAGGAAAGCTCATTATCAGTTATGGCCAGGGTTGGGACTGAAGAGAAAATATTTTTCCTTCTCAAAAATATTTGACCCAACCTCACGGCTGGTTTTAAAGCATTTCTCAATAAAAACTTCTGCTTAACAACCCACCTACACATAAAACTGGCCAAAATTTTTGCTGGCCAACCAATTTTTTCTTCAGCCCCGACCCCAGCCATATATAAACAATGGCAACATTTTCTATTAATCTATACTTCGCCTGTGTTGGTTCACAACCTCTCTTAGCAGACTCTACTTTTAGTGCATGCATGGCAACCACCTTTGAATACAGGCTATTAACTACTTTCAAGTACTCCTCGTTAATTGTTTTCCGTTTTATCTTAATTAGCGGGCGATGTTGAGCTCAGGTATATATATGGTCCAACATTTAGGTCAATAAAGTTACTAATGCTTCAACAATCAGTTTAACTAATTGATGGAATGTGAAACGCAAGTGAAAAATGAATGTGCTCGAACAGAAACAGGATCTAAGTCTATACAAACAGCTTTATTAGATGCGCGAATTTTCTGGCGAATGCAGCAGTCGCAAGGATTAGTCGTTACACATAACGGATGCTTAAGAACATTCTAGTTTAATTTTTTCAGTTTCTATGCCTAACTTCATAGTCCAATCATTATTAACTAACCCTTTTCCTGCCACAGGTGATTAAAATTGCATGTCCCAACTTTTAAGCCAGTTGTTAGCCGTTGTCTTAAGGAGTAGGAATGATTGGTATATATTCGCTCTGACCATGAACCGGTTGACAAAGACCCATAAAGATGACCATTCATTTTGCTAGTTTTGAGTAGAAGCTGTATTTGCTATTTTAATAATTCCTCAAAATACAAAAGTTGATATTTTCGCAAAATTTGACAAAATTAGCTGATCAGGAGCTCGATCTTATAAAGCACTTAGGCTCAAGTTAACTATGAGCAACTCAATAAGAACAAGCTGATTCAGAACCATTGTTAAGATTGAAGAAATTTATGAAATTTATGAAATAATGTCACGGGAGGAGGTTGTGGCAATATATTCACAAAACACAAAATACTTGCTTTTCCTTAGGCACTGAAAGTACTTGTTGATTTAAGAGTTGAACATCCTGATTTTGTTTGCAATTTATCAAAAAACTGTCGTCACCGAACTTTAATCCTGCTGGTGGTAATATCAGAATGATACACTCCAGTATAGACAGACACGATAGCAATTTAAGAACAATTTGGAGTCAGAAGCCTCCTCTAAGCTGGCAACAATCAAAACATTTGGTTTTTACGAAAATAGTGTCAGTGATGCTTTTAATAATGACTGGGCACGTAAGTTGAACGAATTACTCAACAATCATGCATCAGAAATTTGAAAAAGCAACAAACAGAGGTGGTTTTGAGAAGATATTACATACAACATAATATTTGGCAAAGACGAAATGACATGTCCAATTCGTTTTCAAATACTGGTTGTTCCGACACAAATCAGTCAATCATATCCGTCAGTCCTCCCAAGAAAAACAGAAGTTCTGTCTTCGAGGTTTTAAAAAAAAAACCAAAGTGGTCTTGAAGGAAGTCTAGGGTTCAATTCTAAACAGGCCAATGAGTATTGGCAAATATTTTGTTAAGTGTTTGGAAAACAAAATAATAAAAAGACCTTTCAAAGAGCCACGGGGGAGTTAAAAATTAGTAGCCAGTTGAAATGCATGTCAACCTCAGATTTTGAAAACAATATACAGAAAATAGTTTTGCGTGCCAAAAACTCAATTAAAAACCGTTTTTACCTCAAAAGTTAAACAGGTCTTCCAGATCGAAGCCCAAAAGCGATTCGATATCCAAGAAATCCTCTTCAACGTCGACTCGCTCCAAATGTCCTCCCGATGAATCCTGCAGCATACTCGTAAGCTCACCGATGTACGAAGCGGCCAGCCATATCACCTCAGTTTTCGTTGGTTTCTTTTCTTTTGGCGAGATGGGCAATAAATCTCTGAGAATTTCGATCTTCTCGTTCAGAATTTGAACACGTCTTCTTTCTCTTGCATTCGCCAGTCTTCGTTGCTTACTGACTCCAGTGAGTCGTGGTCCTCGCCTCCGCTTCTTTCTTTTTTCCTGGTCCAATTCAGCTCCAAAAGTACAAGGAGTAACGTCAGCCATCGTTTTGCCCAATATTACACCGCGACAGTACGGAAGTCAAAGCACATTTGCACGGCATTTTATAGAAGTTCCTTAATCACAGTTGTGAATGAAAATACAAGATAAAGATCCCTAAACCGCTATCGAATTGTGATAAAGGGCAATGGCGAAAAAAGTGTGGGAAAGCGTTTTTTAGCTTAAGATGAATCGCAATCATAAAGTGATTGGACTTCTACCTGGTTTTCGTGAAAAGTTTCTTTCTCTCAGCAGGCAGTTCTAGTGGACGAGGTAATTAATTGTACAACTACTTTCTACTTTTATTAGGCTGAAAGTACTTAAACACCGGATCAATTTAAGTAGCTTTGAGTACAATTAATTGAGTTGGAGAATATTTTCTTGAGTTGGTAGGTAAACAATTACGTGGCTTGTAATCACAAGAAAATATTTGGAAAGATGGGAACCAAAATAATTTCAGCATGAATGAGAATCAAGCAGAGGTTTACAAGTCTCGTTAATGTATTTAAAAACACATTTCATCGAGTTAAGTTTTAAGTCAAGGCACGGATAATAAATATTTTTAGGTTGTTTTGAACGTTCTGCGACTGAAACAAATGGTGTTCCATTCAGCCGAGTCTCACCGTTATCGCGGCTGAGTGATAGCTTTCATAAATGTGTCGGCACTTTTTCAAGTCGAAAATGTTGTTTTATTTCAGGTTTGAAGGTACAGGTAATGACAATTTGTATGTGTTTTGGCTCCAGGTCAATATTGGTAACCATCTACGTTAGTGAATGATTTAATTGGCTCAAGTGCATACGTGATTTCACGCAGGTAGTTTTAATTTTAAATATCTTAAATGAGAATTCTTGGAGCGGTACTTACTCTTAAGCAAGCGGTCTTACACCAAAGAATACCAGATCAAAGGCTACTTGATAAAACAATTTCGCTTATTTAAAAACGCAGTTACTTCAAAATATTTCAGTTAGTCGTAGAAAACTCTCTAATTTCATACTATAGTACAAGTGAACACGCGTTTAAAGTTTGAAATATTTGCTGAAAAGACGTTTCTTCACAAATTTTTGTTTGTTGGACAGCATTATTTTAAGCTTGATACCACCATGTGTATGAGGGAGATACCGTGACTACGTAAGTATAGACTGACCTCGTGAAAACAAAAGTTGTTGATTTTTTAATGTTTGTTTTTAAGAATGTGGAGTTTCAAGCCAGTACAAACAAATTATGAGATAATCACTCGGATTTAGGCGAATTAGTTTCATTATAGGAGAAAGATTTTAACGGAATGTAACATAGTATAAATCAGTTTTACAGATGGTCGGCAAATGGCGAAAAGGTTATCATGGAGCTTTGACCATGGTCAGTTTCTTTACGGCGTAACGGAGTTGACATATGATACGTATGTATCAGGGATTCAACTTTATCTCGCATAAAAACGACTAATTCATAAAATGCTACCGAACAGCAACTGAAAAGTCGCTCATTGGCTTTCCAGCGCTTATATTGAATATCTGACGTGACCGATCTCCCATATATATCACCAACATTTTTTCAGTTTGACAGACTCATAGTCACCGGAGTCGGTATTTAATACTGCTTTGACTGTGTGACTGCTGCATTTCCTTTTTCTGCGTTGTTTCTAGTTTGGCAAAGACACTTCGCGCGTTCTGATTGGTTCTACAGCTTATCCATGGAGGTTCAGCTATACATCCTTCTTTTTAAGCTCGTAATCCGTATTGACTGACAGAAGAAAGACAAAAATGGGATAACTTCCTTTCTTTATTTCCAAACGCTGATAAAAGGCGTTGTTGCTGTCTATCACCGAGGCCTCGGCTGCGAGGCGGGAGCATTGTAGAGCGGTGTGTGCGTG
>JAOBYF010194879.1:0-10444 GCA_025403605.1 Parazoanthus darwini | reverse complement strand
TGGCGTTTCAAGCTCTGCAAACAATTTTTTTTCAAATTTCTCATCACCCCCCTCCAGAAAAATAATGGTTCGTCCCTAAGTTGTAAGGGTTATTGGTATAAAGTGCAAATATAAAACTATGTGTGGGTGTGTGTTTTTATGTTTGTGACCATGTTTCGTTTTGTTTCCAGGTGCGTTCATGTGAATAATTGAAACAATATTGTAACGTGTGATCTCGCGTGTGAAACTTTGAGTTTCCCCGCGTGGATGGACTACCAGAGTGTGTACTCCAGTATGCGTGTACGTGCGCGCGTGCGCGAGTATACTTGAGCGTGTGCGTGTGCTCGAGTGTGAGTACTTGATTATGTGCGTATGCACGCGTGAGTACTTGATTATGTGCCTGTGCACGCGTGTTAGTACTTGTTTATGTGTCTGTGCACGCGTGTGAATGCTTGATTATGTGCGTGTGCACGCGTGTGAGTATTTGATTGTGAGCGTGTGCACGCGTGTGAGTGCTTGATGATGTGCATGTGCACGCGTGTGGGAACTTGATTATGTGCGTGTGTACGCGTGAATACTTGATTATGTGCCTGTGCATGCGTGTGAGTACTATATGCAGTGATTAGTTCAATGTTCATCAACATCCGTCTGTCTCGAGAGACAGTGGTAGCGCCCTCTCACAGTTCACTAACTATGTTGAATGGCAGCGTCTTGTGTTACTCGGCAATCCCACTTTTCTATGGCAGTCCGTTCCGCAGGTGTTACTCATAAAATCGGACGGCTGGCTGAAGGCCTGGTTCTGCTGTCTCTGTTTCCGTCGTTGCCTCTTGCCTTCCAGCTTGCGGCTTCTCTTCTCCTAACTCCTGACTCCCTTGCAAAAGCGTATCTCCAGTAGCCGCGGTTAGTTGGTTTCAGTTATCAACTGTTTGGGTCCATGTCTGTCGGTTTCATGTCCCGTTTGCAGACTTGAATCGCAGCACTGACCGACCTGTTGGGCGATGTCCCGTGGCCAGCTCACCGTACAGAAGGTCTTTGGGGATACGTCAGAAGGCCTTTGAGGATACATGTCCCGCAATACCGGAGGCCAAAATCGTTTCGTCCTCTCGGCTGCCCTGTAAAATTGCGTCTGACAGAGTCGTCAAAGGCGAGAAACCACTTGATGATTTCAGGAGATGTTTCATCTTCGTCTCGGGCATTGCCCCATGATAGGGCGTTGATGGGGTTATAATGGACTCAGCATCTATTTCCTCCAGAACGGGGAGGTCCTCGATTGCGTCAAAAGCTTTTTAGGAGACTGAATTTTCTCTGGAGTACGGGTCAAGGTAGTGTTCAGTCCATCTCACGAGCTGCTTGTCTTGGTGTGTGATGCTCTCCCCTGCCTTAGATTTCAAGGGCACGTTCTTCTTCACTGGTTTGTCTGTAGCCTGCTAGATACCCTCGCACATGCGTCCTAATGTTGCCGAAGTCCCAGGCGTGTTGGATGTTGTTTGAGAGCTGAAGCCAGTAGTCGTATGCACAACGGCGTGCTGTTTGTTGGGTCTTGCTGCGGGCAGCTCTCAGAGTTTGTAGGTCCCTCTGGCTTGGGTCACGCTTGTACACAGTCAGTGCACTGAGCTTAGCGTTAATGACAGGCTTTATTTCAGAAATGTTGGCTTCGAACCAATCAGTGTTGTTGCGCTTCTTCTTGCCGTAGGTCAGCATTACCTCATTATAGATAGTGTTGCTAACGAACTGCCATCTGTCCTCAGCGCCCTTTTCATGGCAGTAAGCAGCATTTCTTCAAGTATCTCGATGAACTCGCAGTTCTTGCCTGAGCAGGCTGGCTTGCTGATGTTGATGCAAAGTTGACACTTCTGTTTGGAGTGGTAGATCGTCTTTGGTTTCAGCTTTACTCTGGAGACAATCAGTGAGTGCTCCGTGTTGCAGTCAGCACTGTGATATAATCTGGTGTTGCATGCAGTGTTCAGAGAATCGCGTCAAGTATTGACCAGGTCCTGTTGATGTCAGTGTTTTGACCTGGGGGACCCAGAGTCCCGTTGCTATGCCTCCAGTCGGCAAACACCGCCGCAAAATAGATAATTAAAAACATAAAACATAGCAACTTGTAGTCTTAATTATTTGCGACTCGGCTCTCAATTAGCCATAGTATAATAATGGGGTCATAACCGGCACAATTTACCTTTAAAGCATCTTCTTTGATATCAGCATAGTATATGTAAGATGTGAACTTGGCAGCTAAATTATCCCCATCTTTGACGCGAATGTTAACTGTTATCCAATCCATCAAGCCTCCACCATCCTAAGTGCAAATTAAATCTAAAAATTAATTGGGCAAGGACATTACGTCGACTAAAATAGGTTATCTTTCTGTGGAACAATTTTGTTGAGAAATAAAAAAGGATGTAAATTTAAATGCTGCCAGTGGGTAGTACAACTTCAAATATCTAGTTATATAAAATATCTAGTAAGGCTGACGTAAAATGTAACAACTTTTTTCAGCTAATATTACCAATGCTGCAATGCGGATCAATTGAAGATTTACACCCCCATAACTTGCCGTACGGACCGAGCACTTGGCTAATAAGAGGTATGTATGGTCATCTATAAACATCGGATTCGACTTCATGCGTACACACAAAATGCTTTCATGTTTTTTGCATTGCAATGAATGATGTATTTCATTGAGTTTTCGTTTTTTGGACGTTTGAAGGCATAAACTATCATTTTGCTTACATTTTCAATTTATTACTTCAATTTTTATATAAACTTTTTGGTGCTAGCTAATTCCAAATGATGCTGAGTGAATATTAGTCTCTTTAAGCTTTCAAATGCATCTACTTTATAATTCAGCATTGGAATAATCAGTGGAATTCAAACGTGATCAGTGGATGACGTCACGCATAAGGTAACTCAGGATTTGGGAGCAAACAATTTTGGCCAGTTTTAGTCCTGATAAAAAGGATAAAACACAACAGTTCTTATAAATACCGATTTTAAAGCTCTTAAGCTAACTTTACTTGGTTAAAACCAAAAACAACAAGGCCAACCACTATATCGTAATAGTCAAACAACAGAGTTCAGACTTTATCATCATTGCGTTTTGTCCTATGTCAATTAATGAAGCGAAAACTTGTACTTTGTGCTTAATCTTTTGCCTGGATAATAAAACAGCAGACTTCATAAGCTATATCAGTAGATATTATTCCCTCAGTGCAGTTACTTGGAGATAATTTTCCAGGGTTCTAATGAACTCCGCCCTTTTGCAATTTTTTTTATGAACAGTAACACACCAATGGTCTACATCCACAGTTCTAAAGTATTTCACTTTTTTAAATATATATGTTTGTTGTTTTTGGCGTCCTCCCTACCTTGGCAGTGATGTTTAAGAAATAAAGAGACTTGGTTTCAAAATCTAGTGTTTTGTTCAACGTTATTTCACATTTGTAGAAGTCTTCCATGGTAAAGGTATTGTCCTGTAAAGCAAATAAATTATTCAAAATATGTAAGTCACCGATAATGTACTTTCTAAGGGCTTCTATTAACATACTAGTTTTAAAGTACATGTAATATTTTTTTTATGCAATTTTGCTAATCCATTCCCTCATGGGGGTTAAAAGTGATGTTTATGTTGAATTTGACCGATTAATGACTTTTAGCCTCCACAAGGGAACGGATCTAGCAAAAAGTTGCATTAGAAAAATGGTGTATTGATGGAACTACCCTGTCTTAAATAACTGCTTCCACATATCTATTAAAAATGCATGGTTGCTGTTATACAATTTGTCAGAAACAATATGAGCTACAAAGCGATGAAGTGTTTCAACCATTTATCACTACAATATAGTGTATATAATCAGTGTTTACTTGTATGTTATAACTTATTTATAAAAAGCCTATACGAATCTGTTTGAATAAAGTAAAAGTAAAACTTGAAAAGCAGTTACAACGACTAAAAATTAGTAACAAGAGTCAATGAAAGGTGTAAAGTAAAAGAGATAAAGTCAGTCCATATATAAAGATCTGACTTAAGTAACAAACGCCTCACTGTGAGAAAAATCTACCCGCCCAAAGAAAAAGGTTCTGGTCACTGGTTATGGAAAAGTCGGTTCCAACTCTTGCCGGTTGGAATAAAGACTAGAACTTTGCAGATCTAGCACATAAGCATGCACGACCACTCGATTTAAAACATTTAAACAGTTCCGATAACTATACGTTTCGTTTTAGGACTGACAAGATCGGTGCTAGCCAGACCTGACTAATCAATAGGGCTCTCACACTAGTAAACGTGTGTAAAATTAATAGTTAGCAAGACAGACCATAAAAAATTGTTGCCAAAAAAACTTCAAACGCCAATAGAAAATTGTAGAAAAGTTACTGATAATAACAGTCTTCACGTAAAACTAGCTTGCCTACCTCGTTTCCAGCAGCGAATGTGTAGGTTACTCGTCCATTTTTCCCGCTGTCTTTATCATTCGCAGAGGTTGAAAACACCACGGTATTTACACAAGTAAGCTGATGAAGGTAAAATTATGTGTTTAGGATCATCATTCTCATGCACAGATACACAGAAAGTCTGACAGTATACGATTTTCCACGTGGCGGGAACGTATTGTTTTGCAAGAGTTCAATTTTGAGATTTTGCGGATTTAAGTTAAGTGATTCGAAAGGTTCCATTTTACTCTGATGAAACATATTATTGCAGTTGCAGCTTTTACCGATATTTGGAACATTTGTAAGGGCTGAAATATATTTATAAAAAAGGCAAAAATATCTTGAATAGCTTTGATTCATTCCTGGTGAACAGTAGACTGAATTTAATCATTATACGAAAGTGCACGCTCACTTTGTGTGCAAACATATCAGAAAGCTTTCGAAGCCCGGCTCACACAGTAATGTCTTTAATTTGTTTTCAGTGATACATTTAGTTGTAGTGTCTATATAAAAGTGCTCAGCGGAAATGCAGAAGAAACAAAAAGTTTGTTTTAGTAGAACTAACAGTTTGAAACTGAACAAATTCTAACTGGATAAGTTACTGTGAAAATTGTACCTCGCTCAGTGTCACGTCGTAAGTGCTGTTTGAAAACTGCGGCGCGTGGTCGTTTATATCCGTCAAGACAACCGTGAGTGTCACCGATGCCTGCCGCTGTAACACAACACAGAAAAAACTTGATAAACATAATCTTAAATTTGTGATGGACAAATTAAAAATATTTATATAAATAGAAATATTTTCGTGTGGACATCACTTGGTTGGGAAGGCGTGGTATCCTATATGACAATCAGTCTGACCGATGGAAAATGCATTACTTTGTCAGATTGGTGTGGAATCAAATCATGTGTTGGAATAGTTTTAAGTCCAGCACAGAGAACTGGCATAATATGTCGGATTTTTCAGGAAGGCCAAGAAAACGTCAGAAATAGGTATCGTCTGAAGGTTTTCCAAAAGTGATACGGTAAATTTTCATTAATAACATTTGTTATTTTCCTTTAAGATTGGTTTTAGCAAAGAGCACAGAGAGTGAATCAACCAGATGGGGATTGCTTTGATCACGACCTGAAAAGCCAAAATTACTGCAGCTGTGCTTTTAACTTTTTAGAACGCGCTAAGAGCAAGAGTGCAAAATGAAAAATTTGCCTTCAAATAGATTGGTTAGACTTCTTGTAAAATTTTCAGGTCTGAAGTAATATTAGAACTTTAATTGGTATTGAAAATTGGTACACATTTCTGGGTTTCAAGGCAAATACTGACAATTTTAAACTATTGAACTTTTTGGTGCAGGGCTTCAAACTTTGACAGTTTCTAACATGGCCTAAAATAAAGAACTACTATTGTTTTACTGTCGACATTGTTCAATGTAATACACAACCAAAAAGGTTTAACTACATGTTAGAAGGTTTCCAAATTGTTGTATACGCTTTTTTATATAAGTACCAGTAAAATTGGCCGAGGCTCATTGTTCTTAATTAATCATCTGAAGATACTTACTTTCACGCCAGAAAGCTCATAGTGTAATGTAACCACAAAGGAAGTCTTCTCACCGGGCAGTCCCTATATACATCACAAACTGGTGAATTAGTTGTTTAAACCAAAACTTCAGTTGAGAAAACTCCTTAGCTTCTGAGTTCGAGTAACCACAACTTAATATTGCTATAAGCTTTAAATGATATCATGGGTTTTGTTCTGTTGTTTCGAGCAAGATCATAGTATAATGTAAACACCAAACGATAGCGTAGAGCCCCAAATTTCCAAAAGGTGCAAAACGATACAATTAAGTATGACTCAAAATGATATATCAATTTTGTTTAAAACCTTTTAACACATATGCAAGAATGACTCAAATGTGACGTGTTTTCTTTGCCCAACAGACACTCTTCGACGATGGACTGAAAGTAACTAATTCAAAACTCTGGTTTACCTCTTTATCCAGTTTCTTAATAATGGTTATATTTCCAGTTGTTGAGTTTATCGCAAAAAACTTCCCGCCGTCACCGGTTAGGTCGTATCTTTGTGGCTCCTGATATTCGCCTCTTGCTTGGGCAATAGTTGTACCTGACCACATAGGAAGAATTCAGAATAAGGTGCAGGCCCGGGAAAACCAAAACGAGCGCCGAAGGCGCGTTCTCCTAGGGGGTCCGGGGCATGCTTCCTCGGAAAAGTTTTAAAAAGTGAAACTCCTACAGTACATTCCACAGCATTCAGAAAGACGTTTTCAATATGTCACTGCTAAGATATTTAAGACCTTATATTATGAAACCGGCATCTACTTATTGCCTACTTTATTGAATTACCACTTGATAGCATTGCTATGTTTTATTTGTTCTGGTTTTGATAGGGTGTTTAAGGTTTTAATGTTCCGGGTTACAATGATTCCAGTAAACCTTTTTCGCAAAGTTTTCTAGCCAAGGTTTTCTCTTTTATTTATTTATCATTTTTTGCTTTTCAAAAGAACTACAGGCCAGGGCCAACAGACCTTAAAGCAGCGTATATCCTTGCAACGAGTGTGAACGGTGCAACTGTCCTGTTTTGAGACTAAGTCAAACGGATTCAGAAGAAAATGCAGGTCAACTAGCAAGTTTGATCTTTTACTTCCTTCCAAACCTGTCACGAACTTGCGTTGTGTCGTTCGTTTGTTCACAAGTTAAATCAAATCAGAAAACTTGCATCAAGTTGCGTCTAAATTTGAGCTCGTTGAAAGTCGGTCAAGCACGTCTCAGTCGTCAGTTTTCCAATGCATTCACGTAGTAAAAAACGGACTAACTTGCAAATTAACTGTATCTAACCGTTCATAGACAGATTCAGGCCTAGCTAAGGTGTTTAGGAGGATAAAACTAAGACATCCGGTCTAAAAGTAGCGTGCAAGTAACCCACCTACTGGCTGTTCCTCTTCTACATTGAGATATGTATCCTCTCCAGGAATTTTAATGACGAAGCCTGAGGAGAAATCCCAGGAGTCAGTCCAACCAGTTTAATCATTATAATTGACCCACTGTGATCACTTTTCCCCACTGTAGTGTTGTACAATTATTCTTTGTCTTAATTCATTTTTTTTACAACTGATGATTGTATTTTAGTCCAGTTTTTCCGGTGTTTTTTCAGGCTTGATAATCGTTTTATTTAGAAAGGAACATTCAAATAAATCATGAATGCCAACTGAACCAAAAAACATGAATGCCTTACTTAAATAAAGCGAATATCAAACTTGAAAATCAAACGAAAAGGAATGTCAAGTTCGAAAAAAAGGGAAATCCAAAACGATTTTTAAAAGGGCCAGTTTAAACCGTGTTGAAGACGTTATGTCGTATGCACGTCATTTACTTGTAGGACCACCAGTCAATGTAGGTTGTTAAGCGTATTTTCTCTGTTTAACTAGCCCCCGTGTATCGTTTTTGTCAGTTTTTGGACTTGAGGTTTATGAAATGGGGGTAAGTAGACGCTGAGAATACAGGCCAGTTTAGTAAGAGGAAACTGAGCAAGTATGGCCTGCTGTATTTTATTTAGTTTCTAAATACCGCTGCGGAAAAACTTATGAAACTCGATATCAAAATGATAAGGTATATGTTTTATACAGAAGATAACACAAACATTCAGTTTCTTATGTTCTTTATATTCGTGAAATCGAACTGATTTACAACAGAAAACTGTTTAGGTATTTAGACTGATGTCCAGCACAGTTCAACTGAAAGCTTTCTTGTAGTTTAAACACTTTCATTCAGTTTACCTTTTTGTTTATCATTTTTGTTCTTCTGCACTCGTTAATTTTGTAGTTCGTAGTTTTCGCCATATTAATGTTGTTGACAAAATAACTTTACAGATATTTATTTTTTACAAGTGAAAATGTGTATTTATACGAGCTGAGAATTTTGAAAACTCTTTTAGCAATTCAAAAGAGCGATTCAGTGCTATAGAAATAGTTCATCTACTGTCTCTTGTTACTCTCTCAGTTGTGCATCAGGTCAGGTAAGAGACACACGCTTTTCTCTTTGTAAAGACAAACTTTACAAGAACTAAGCCTCAGAATCAGAAAACTATTTTCCAAACTAGAACAGTTTTGATATGTGTAGAAATAAGAATAATTTAAAAAGACTGCGCTTAATTTTGTCAAGATATTAAGACCGAAATTATCTGCATTCTTATAAAAAAATTAATGCGTGCATGCAACCAAGAACATTTTCCATCACTGCAGAAAACTTGGTTTACTAACAAAAAAAGCTTAACATATATAAAGATTTTTTATCAGTACGTAACTGACAATAAGTCAATAAACAAGTTACAAAGAAGTGTGTAACGATAGCCTGCTTAACTGGCAGCAAACGAAATGCCTGCAGATTACAGCGTGAAAAGTATTGGGACACCTGCCATATTACTTTTCATGCAACGCTAATCTTTCTTTGAAACTAATCCTATCTATAAAGTCAATTTTACAACACGAAAGTAGAAGTCTCACCTTTGCAACAGGAGACAAAAGTCAATGTTACCAGCAAGGCAACACGTCTTCTTGAATTCATTTGTGTTCAACTTGGTTCAACTACTAATCCCAAGATGGCGGCCGCAAGCAGGTATCAGACGAGACGCATCGATCTTTCAGTATGACCGAAACTTAATCAACTGCTTCCCGAAATCCACCTGCTATCAAAAGGTTGGTTTTCAGATAAAGATCAGCGGCAATTTTAATTCCCTTGAACAAGCTATGATATTTAGGTAACTGAAAACTTCAATAGACTGACTATGACGGTCTGCAGAAAAGAATTCCATGCATTGATTGGTTGTTTATCTGTTACGGACGCTTTCGCAGGGCATCAAAGCACCTTCAAGTTTTTGATCATGAATTTCTTGTTTTCGTTTTTTTTATTACCCATGCTGTTTGTGCTAGTGTTTGAACACTTCATGACCGTAAACAGACGCTAAAACCTAAACGAGACGTAATAGTGACTTAGAATCCGTCCAAAACTGACTGCAGCTGAAAACATGCGTAATAAATTTGGTATTATTATATTTTGTCTCAAAGTTAAACAACCATTCTTAACTGTAAAGTTTTGATGTGATTACAAGAAAAGCAATTCAGTTGTATTATTTTATTATTTTTGTGTATATTAACAAAGGAAATGGACTTTGCCAAGGTCAGTAGCATCCCTGCTGTGGGAAACTATTGAGTTTTTGAATAAAGATTAGTTTCGTTTGAATATTTTAAATGGTTCTTGAAAAATGCTTATTTAAACAATAAATGGAGAACCTGTTACTTTACAGAAAGGCGCTGTTAATCTAATTGAAGTTTTGTCAGTTTCAGTTAAACCAGTAATACAATGAGCATGAAAGACAAAACTATTTATTTTGACTGAGTATTATTGAAGAGTGGTCGGCATCGTTTACATCGTATCGAACACTTTCCGAAAAGAGGAGAATTAAGTGGAATCTTTGACAGCAAACAGTGTGACTAAAATCCACTTCAAAGCACGACAGCACGAGGCTATCAGTACGTTCGTAGTGCTCATTATTGCAGCTCACAAAAAAAGCAATGGATGAGAAAACCAGCTAAGCTAGATTTAAACTAAGTGATTTTATAAAGGGACTCGGATCCGAAATTCAGAAACGGGTGGTTTCATTGAACAATGCTACGAGTTAGTACGCATTTGCTCTGCACCAGATTTCTAACAAGTCAAAGTGCAGTGAAATCACAGGTGCAGGTAGGAAGAAAAGCAGGCCTTATCATAAGCCTAACGAGAGTAGGGGGAATACGTACGTATAAGTGACTTCAGAAGGGTAAGAAATAACAAAATTTACCTTTTTAGGGGAGCGGGAGGTTATTACCAAATACTTCCCTACAAGAAGCCAATGTTTCAGTTGTCCTACATACCTCTTATTAGCCTCGTTTGCTCGGTCCGTACGGCAAGTTATGGACCGAGATTTTTCCTTCCTTTTATGGCACAAGCGCGAAGCGCGCGGGCCATGAAAACAAGGAAGGAAAAA
>JAOBYF010194768.1:0-10447 GCA_025403605.1 Parazoanthus darwini | reverse complement strand
CAATGCATCCGCATTTACTTCATTTACTTAATGTGAAATGTAGTTTACATCTTGAATCAAACTGGCAAGAGATATCTACTTCAATCCTGTCAATGTCAGACCTGATAACTAATCAATGTCCTGAAACGGAACTCTGTATTGAGTGCTTCGACAATCCCAGCAGTCTCAAACCCCTTCCTGATGGTATTTACTTTAACTAAATAAAACTTTTTTAAAATAGTAAATTACAAGAGGTAGCAGCAACGTAACAAACAAACATAGAGTAATCTTGTAAGAATATCAGCGGATTAGATATACTGGTGATTTTCTTTTAACAATATTTTTAAAAAACTTAGGCCGGGAAAATTTTCGGACGACAAAAATTTCGGAAGCCAAAAAATTTCGGACGGATTAATTTTCGGACACTTTTTTTGTCCGAAATTAAATCCGTTCGAAATTTATTGATTTTAATGTAATTACCACCGCAAATATTTCTGATGGAAAACAATCACTTTATCGTAAATCGTTCGTGTTTGTTTGCAACGGATTTAAATTTATCTTTAAGGCAACAACCTTCAGTTTCTTGTGTGTTCTAATTTGTCATTGTTTCTGAGGTTCAGCTCAGTGGTGTTATTCCTTAATGTTTTCCCGAAGCTGAGTTGCAAGCGGAGCAAAAAAAGTACGTTTATCTTATTTCGAACGAGCAATTAGAACATCTTATGAAGGTGTTAAGAACTTTTCTTTACTTTATTGCCGCTGACAAGTGCCGGCATAACTTGAGCCTGCGCATTTTTCTGGACAGTATACACTCCATATGAACTGAACAGCGACGTTTTTTTCGACATACGTTTGGAAAAAGAAGAGGTTGTGTTCAATGTGACAGATTTATCTTAATGTATCTGTGTTGGTTTGGAACGACATAATTACCTTTTGCCTTCCAAAGTTTCCATATTCTATGCATTACCGAGATCCAGAGTGCACTTAGCTTCTCAAACGTTTTGAAAGCAAGTCCTAGTGTCTCGGGACCTAATTTTTGGAATTAAATCAAACGGTTTACATTATCAGTTAAGCTCTTATAGCTTTTTTTGTTATCATTCGTCATTTGCTCCATATAAAATTGCTAAAAGTATACATTCGTCGTACCTATTTATTTTTAAAGTTAAGCTTCCAGAATTGTTTTCAGGCCTCAAGTTAGTGCCAGCCTTGTCATAATACAAATATAGGCTTTATTTGTTAGTTCACAGAACAAGCGCTCTTTAGATATTAAATGTATTTCAGTTTAACTAATGGTTCAAAAGTTTTATTTAATTTCTTATCATAATCTAAAATACGTAGGATTATTAATTTGCCCACAGTCTTTCTTCATAGATAATGTTTGCTTTTAGCTTCTTCAGAAACGAGAAAACAGATTACCCGGAATGGAGTTAAGGTTGCAATTTAGAGAAGTGATGCCAAGAGTAATGCGGGTTCAAGCGAGACAATAAAGGTTTTTAAAAGAGAAGCTAACCGCGTACCTTTGATATCTTGGCTACTGACCTGACTGAAGTTGTTTTGAAAAAGCTTGATCCGTTTTAACTGAAACACAAAAAAAAGTTTGTCAACTGATACATAGCGATATTAAACTATTAGACTGTCATGTCAAGAGGATGATTACTAAGACGGCCAGACTTGCAGAAGTATAGGTGTGTAATACTTACCCTTCTGAAGTCTCTTCATGACATCTGCCGCTTGTACAACTTAGGAATCAAAGTAACATAATTTCGTGAGAATAACACTTTAAACGCCGCAGTATTATAAAACTGACCATTTGATAGATAATGAATATCTCTGTTGTAAGTACTTTAAAACCTACAGCAACAAACTTTTAAGAGGTTTCCAGCTTCTCCCTTCTCCCTCAATTTAACGTTTTCACTTGTGTACACCGCCAGAATCTGAAATATGCGAATCAGACACTGTTGTGGCGGCGGCAATAGTAACTTACAAGGCACTGAGAACGTGCCCGTTGTTAACTAGCTTGAGGTCGTAAGCAGTTGCAGCCAGCTAAAGCTTCGGAACACGCATTATCACTGGCGTGAAACTAGAATTTGAGAGTGTATATGATCCAGGGGGGTCATTCCCATATATAAGCTACACGGGGACGTACCGCCTTTGGCAGGGTATGTTTTTGCGACCTTCTGATAATAAACAGGGAATATATTTTTTTGGAAAATTTTGAAAGTTTATCATTAACGGAGCCAAGGAGTTACGTACATGTATTATAGCGACTAATGTGTGACATATGAGCTCAAAGTGACAAACAAATGGTGAATTTCTGATATTTCTTTTCATAAGCAGGGGTTAGAGCGGAACCCCCCTACCCAAACTTAAGTTGAGGTCCACCCCGGGATAATGATGGGAAAGTAGTGATTGGGACTGTATTATTGCAGGAAACTAAAGCTTTGAAACAGTTGGGAGCGTGTATTGATGCGGGAAACTAGCTCTTGTGATCATGTGTTAAGGCGGGAAACTAGAGTTTAGAATCTTGTAGTATGGAGAAAACTAGACCTAGGGAGCGTATGTTATAGCGAAAACTAGAATTTGGGAACGTACAATATGGTCGGAAACTAGAGCTTAAGAACGTGTAATATGGCGAGAAACTATAGAGCTTGGGAACATATAACATGGCGAGAAACTGGTGCTAGGGAACGTATATTAGGCGGGAAACTACAGCTTGGGAACGTGTAATATGGCGAGAAATTGGTGCTAGGGAACGTGTAATATGGCGGGAAATTAGAGTTTGGGAATGTGTAATATGGCGGGAACTGGTGATGGGGAACGTGTAATATGGCGGGAAATTAGAGCTTGGGAACGTGTAATATGGCGGGAAATTAGAGTTTGGGAATGTGTAATATGGCGAAAACTGGTGATAGGGAACGTACATAAAGGCGGGAAACTAGAGCTTGGGAACGTTTAAAATGGCGGAAAATTAGAGCTTGGGAACGTGTAATATGGCGAGAAACTGGTGCTAGGGAACGTATATTAAGGCGGGAAACTAAAGTTTGGGAATGTGTAATATGGCGGGAAACCGGAGCTTGGGAAAGTATATTAAGGCGGGAAACTAGAGCTTGGGAACTAAAGCTTGGGAACAAAAGTTATGGCGGGAAACTTGGATATTGGGAACGTCTATTACGGCAGGGAATTGGAGCTTGGGAAAGTGTATTATGGCGGGAAACTAGAGCATGAGAACTCGTTTTATAGCGGGAAACTTATGGTGGGAAACTAAAACTTGGGAGCAAAAGTTATGGAGTTTAGGAACGTGTATAACGGCGGGAAACTGCGATTGGGAACGTGTGTTATGGCGGGAAACATTTTTAAGTTAAGTTAGTAAGAATTTTGCCAAAACACGCACAAATTAATCCTCAGTATCATTTGTCATCGTTTGTTACGTATTCTAGATTTATTGGATTTGGAAACTTAAGAACTTCGCGTTTTGATACGCTTAAGCGCACGGCCTGACTTACGGTTTGGTTCCTGTGATAGGAAGCTGGAACCGTCGCTCTGAGACCCCTGTTTTTTTCCACTGTGATTTCTCTCCTCTTCGTCAGATCGACCTTCATTGTGCTCTTTTGATTTGTTTGTGGACTTCGGAACAGATCTTGAAATGACATTACTTGAAGTTAGGAGTGTGCGGGTCTCGTTATCATTTATGACATCGTATCCGGAACCGCAACCGGAACCTGACCACATTCCCGAGCCAGAGGAAGGCAAGGCATCACCTTTGAGATCGTTTACGGATCTTCCCCAAACTGGATTATATGGATAAGAAATATGGACGGTATCAATATCAACTATTATCCACAGCCGGTATCGATCAAGATGTGTACTAAAATTTTTATATAGCTTAGCCGTGTATAAACACATAAAGCCTTCCACTGAGAAATTTAGAATTGTTAATCAAAAGCAATTGTATTTTTAGCTGTTTTGAATACACTTTTCTGTATACGGTTTACCAAATAGATCCATAGGTCTGTTGTAGATTTACAGCATTGTATAAGCTCTAAGTCAGTATACAACGAAAAGATGATCAGATAAATAACTAACCAAATAAAGAAATAGATAAATGAATAATAAATAGATAGATAGATAGATAGATAGATAGATAGATAGATAGATAGATAGATAGATAGATAGATAGATAAATAGATAGATAGATAGATAGATAGATAGATAGATAGATAGATAGATAACAGGTTGAATGAATAACAGTATGAATTAAGGAACCATATCCTACCAGCCGTGGAAACACACAGAAACTGCAGGAGCAGCAGTATCGATGGACCATGATGGGTCACGATGCTCATCCCCAGTCTTCCACCCGAACGCAAAAGGGATCTGGGACAAAGAATAAAATAGAGGTATTTGTATAATTTCTGAAACTTGCAAATGTCACCAATTATTTATTAACAAAAGTCAATAATGAAGAGTTAACAAGAATAATGCGACCTGACATCTACTGAACATTTTATGTTTAATCTTAGGTTTCATTAAGTAAGATCATATAGAGTATTAACAGGAAAGAAAGCAGATATGAATCTCTGTGTTTTTCTTTGGATGTTTGCAAAGAGCCTGGTTTATGCAGATTATGTCTTGTACCGGTTAGGAACTCAGTAGGCAGGATAGTTCAATTTATGAAACTATTTGTGAAAATTACCATATGAAATGTTTGACGTGCAAGTTACTTTAGACTGACGGCTAGTTAGAAGGCGAAAGATTGATAGAGAAATACGGAGTCAACATCTTGGTTTTTGCCTGCTAAAACCACAATCATGCACAGCTAACGTCTAACATGTACCTATACGCTTAAGGAACGTCTAGTGCGAATGTAAATTGTCTTTAATGAGTAAGTAACACAAAAGCTGATACGTAGGCATAAACCTGAAAACACTTTACCAACGGCAATACGTTTTAATGGGGAAACTTAAAAGTAGCAAATAAAATTACAGAAAAATCTACTTTCCTCTTTGAATTGCTGCTAAAGCAAAATACACCAAACACCTGTTGGTTTTGTTCTACTAAATCATAATTAACTTATGTAAATTGACTTAAACCATGTAGTAGTGCAAAGCGTTTCATTAGTTTTTTGCTTTAAAGTTTCTATTTTTTGGTTCTACTGGTACTTGAATTAGAAAATAAAACACGTGTGTTGTCAAGGAAAGAATAAATAACCGAATCCATTGAAATAACTCAGTAAAGCCCTGTTGAAAGCGGTGAAACTGCTATGTTAGTTCTTCACGAAAACACTTAAAGGTTCACTATTGTTACAATAATCTATCTATCGTCGCTTCCATAAGGTCAAAAACACGGGTGTTTTAAAATGTTCTGTTGCTCCTAGTCTGGTACCTGCTACAGCTACGAGCTGTTACGACGTTGGGCTGGTCAAGTCATCTAGGGGAAAACCATAACAAACGATTGTTCTCTCGACATCTATTGGGCCCAGACAATATGTGTTTACTAAGCTATATGCTTTCAAAAACAGTTCGGTAGGCGTTTCTACCGCACCGCCTTGCTGCTGTTTTCGTCACGCTAGACAAAACTTATAGGTTTTTATATTATGAAAAGTTTTCAAACAATTAAGACATCAGAGCACGGCGTAAGATCAATGAAAACTCATAACACCACCCCTCCAAGAAGGACCGCCTATGGGCATGAATTCACGTCAAACTTTGATCGAATTGAGAAGGTTAAAGTTTTTATCCTTTTTCAACCAGAGTAATTCTGATTTCTATTAAAACTATCAACCATAAAACTGCGTTGAAAAAGATGATCTGAAGCGTGCGTTGCTACTCAGTTTGGCAAATACAAACGGTGGCAGACCGTACAGTTGTCAGTGTTAGTTTTAGTCACCTTAGGAAGATATATGCTCCAGGTTTGGTTGTTTGGTGGCCCTAAATCCTCCTGCTTACGCCTCCTAATACGTTGAAACACACACATGCGCCAGTACCTCTCGCCATCACAGATGCACGCTTACCAAGAGGCAATTGCAATGGAGATGATCTGCGCATGTTTACTACAGTCTGCGGTGAGCTGACACTGTTAATTACGTCACTTGTGTGGTATGAACATCCCTTGCACCACCTGTCGTTCTGTGAGGCTGTTTTGACATGTGAGAATTCAGGTGATCACAAGGCAGCAGCAAACCACCTCGGAAACACTCCTCGCGAGGGCGAGTATCACCTTTCAGTTATTGTCTCTGTAAAATTAACTTTTCATCTCCTTCCTGTGATTGTGTTGCCGGGTAATTTTTCCCCGTGTGTTTTTATGCGGTGATTTGCGCACACTGGTAGTGTGACGAGTTGGATATAGTTATCAATACGAGGTGTAGGAGTCCACTCTCGCGAGATGGCTCGCTCAATGAGTTCTTTGTACCGTGCTACCTGAGCCGTGATCATTTGGAGTGTTTGCAGTGGAGAGGCAACAAGTGTATCACAACGCAAGAGATGCTTTTCATATGACCTTGGGTCTCAGTCATTTGCTTGATAAATTTCCAATGAATGCGATATACTATAGCCAGTGGTTTGGATGATAAGGAAATTAAAAATGGAGATCTCGTGCTGACAAGAACAAACTCAGAAATCGAATACAGCAAAATCTCGCGTATAGGAATTTAATTGTTAGATTCCAATTTAACACATACAAGAGAATTGGAAGTTTGCAATGTAACAAAACCTGTTCAAATGGTTGGGTCGATTCAATTAATTCGTTTATCCAGTTAATAGATAGTAACAAGTGCGCACCTATAAAATAGCGTATTTTGACACCGTTTTGAAGATAAATTGAAGAAAACTTAACCAACAATACGATTTACTGACACTGATTTCCCGAAACTAATGTGAAACTGGTAATTATTTAGCAAGCGGCAACATCGTCATTTTCTTGTTTGCTTGATACATTCAAACAATTGCACAGAGGAAACTAGCCTCATATGACAAAACAGTAAATCATCTTCAAACACGCGGCCACATTCTCTACTTCCCTTCTTTCTTTCCGGCCCTCCCCCATGTGCATGCAAAAGTATATTCAACCGATTGGCTATGAAGGGGGAGATTTCTTGCCCTATTTATAATATTTATAAAGTGTCACTGGCTGTCAGTTTGTCACAAATACAGTAATTATGTTTGAGCAAAATCTTCTTGAAATAACACACAATAATAATAACAATAACAATAATGATAATGATAATAACAATAATGATAATAATAATAATAATAATAATAATAATAATAATAATAATAATAATAATAATAATAATAACTTTATTGCACTAAAATCCGAATGGCAGCAAAGGGCTGAATTGTTCGGCCAAAAATTACCATATTTAAAAGCTATGTACGATTGGTAAAAAAGCAAGAATAAAATGAGTTGGCACAAACTATAATTGATAAAAGACAAAACTAGAAATTATTATAAAGGGAGATACTCTGGGGGATAAAACTATTCTTAGAACGGCATATGCGGCAGCGAAAAAGGCTAAAACTGGTATAATTTCTAAGATTATTTTTCCGTTTAGGGAAAATGGGACGCAGTTTGTGCTCAGGTTTGGTATTGTTCTTGAAATGGCGCTTGGAAAGTTTATTGCGGTTTTGTGCAAGTGTTGGCAACTGTGTTTGATCTAAAGCTTGGTCATATGAAAGGTTTGGGCAGATCATTCGAAGTGCCCTCTTCTGTATCCGCTCGACCTCTTCCAGCAGGTACTGAGAAGCATTAAAGTTCTAGACTCGGCAACCGCACTCCAGAATAGATCGTATACACGTTGTATAAACTGTTAGCATTGACTGCTGGCCGACTCCAGCCCGCTTTAACAAGCGTAAAATGTAAAGGCGTCTGGAAGCCTTTGTAACGATGGAAGATATGTGGGTGTTCCATTTAATATCTGGAGACACGTGCACTCCCAGAATCTTAACCGAAGAAACTGGAGTAAGTTCGTAATCCTGGATACGGATTCCGTCGAGTTCCGGACACTCCTTAGCAAATGAGATGATCAAGTCTCTGCACTTTGGGCGGTTCAGCTTCATACTATTTTTAATACACCAGTTATCCATTACATTAATAATGAGGGATTGGATATTACCTTGTTCTCCATTGGCAATGACTTCGGACTCAGTTGTGTCGTCCACGAATTTTCATCTATTTGGCCAGGTCATTTATCATGGTAAGGAAAATAACAGGCCCGAGCGCGGTCCCTCGGAGCACGCCGCCGTTCACGGGTGACCATTCGAAATATACGCCAGACGTTTTTACGCGCTGTTTTCGTTCAGATAGGAAGAAAATTTTCCTTGTTGTGGTTTTTCGGATTAGGAATACAAACTGAGTTAATCATCATCATCATCATCACAATAATAATAACAATACTGATAACAATCATCATAAAAATAACACACAGCAGGAATCCCACAGCGGTGGCATAGCGGTGTACGCTACTGTCACAGTGCTGTCCACACTAATGTCACAGCGGTGACAATTGGCACCAGTGTGACAACAATGGTAGTGGTAGTACTGTGACAGCGGTGTACGTAGCTGTGCTGTGACAGCAGTGGCCTAGACAGCACTGTCACAGAGATGACAGCAACATTAGTGCAACAGCAGTGACATTGACAGCACTGTCACTATCAGCACTGTGACATTATTAGCAGCACCATCATTGTCAAAATGCTGCGCTCGTTTTTGCTGCCACAACGCTGCGCACATCGGTGTCTAACCGCTATTGGATTCCTTTTGAGTATCAATAGCAACAACAACAGAGAGACAATGGCGACAAAGAAGAAGACGAGTAAGAACAAGAAGAGTACAGCTAAGTAATCATTTGTTAGATAGACGAGAATTAACTGGTTCATCAGGACCCAGAGAGCAGTACACTACCTTTATATACAGCTGAGCATGTGAAGCTTTCGACCTTTTCCTTACTAATCTTTGACCGAGAGCTCGCTGTCGGGGAAGCAGGAGTCCCAGATATTAGCCTTTCCTTAGACATTGTGTGACTTCGCCCAATTAACACTCATCAATCGTGCATGGTAACCAAAGTGACATATCGGTTTGTTTAAAAGTGGTGCTTTTTTTACTGACCTTAAAATATGCTGGTTCAATTAACAAAACAGGAGAGAAGATAGTTCGTTTGCGTTACTTAGCGTTGCTATAAATTCATGACAACGTGTTTTATAGAAAAAAGAGTTGCCAAATTTTTTGATGTTAAAAGGTTTGACAAAAATATGTTTTGTGTTTTATAAAGGCCCGAGTAAATTGGTTTTGTTTTAGCAAGAAACAAAGGGGACATTCCAGCAACAGGGGCAGAAAAAAGGGCTTCATTACCGCTGTACGGGGTGTGGCAGCGAAACATATTGCTGTCATCATTGATGGTTTCTTTCCTTCTATGTATGCATGTCGATCTTTGTCCAGACCCGCTCACCCGAACGGGTTTGTGGCCATATTTGACGTCACCTGCGCAAGGGTTTGTGGGTTTATTGGATGTCGATCACCAACATTTAGTGTCCTTTTCCTTCGATCGACCTTGCAGGAGTCATCGATCAAATCCACATCATTGGAGAAGGAAATACGTGGCAAGTAGCCTAGCATTTGCTTGCGGAAGTGTTCATCAGGGACGTGATCGCTTTAGTGCCGAATCTTGAGGTTGACAACGTATGTTTATGAGCTTTGCAAGTTTGTTTTTTAATCCACAGTCTACCCAAGCTTACAATTCGACTTTTTCTACGCCAACTTGAGTTCCTTGTACGGCCGACGTGGTGTTAGCGAATACGTAAGGGACAATAAGTTTGTAAGAGAATATATGAGGAATTCATGGACCCTTTAAAAGAGGTAGTGATTACTATCTTCGTTAAAATATCTTGTGTTGTTTACTTGTGTCCTGTGCCGATTTCTACGCCATTCTATGGCCGTTTGGTTGAGTTATTTGAAATGTTGTCGCTCCCCGTGGTTAATTCTAAATTCCAAACATTTGCAACATTTATAGTTATTTTTAATTATTATCTGTACAAGTTGGGCCTTGCGCACACACGTGACCACCACATGCGGACCCTGCGGCTTGTTGTAACACAGTCTACTCACGTTGTTTTCTAGGTATTACTAGTACTGGATGCGTTCTAATGACAGCTCCCCGTAAGGGGCTTTTCCGCAGTGCCATGATACACACAATAAATTATAAGGGTTAAAAACCCTTAATTTTTAAAAATATTATGTGGCGCAAAAACCTCTTGACAGAATTTTTTGAAAACTTCTTTAAATGTGCTCTTTGATGTGTAAACAATTTTGATGAAATAAAAAAGGAAGTTCACCGACTAATTTTTCTGTAAAACGCAATCTATTGCAAAAAATACCATATTTCGAGTCCTTATCAAGTTGCTATGGTAACGCAAGTTTCTGTAGGAAAGCAAGAGTTGATAAGGTTAAAGGTTATAGTAACACCAACTATCAACAAGAA
>JAOBYF010194657.1:0-10449 GCA_025403605.1 Parazoanthus darwini | reverse complement strand
TACAGTTCAACGCGGAATTCAATTGAATTCCGCGTACGCTACGGGCTTGCGAGTTATCTGCGTCTTCCTGACGACAGCTGTTGCTAATTTTCTTAAGTGCTTTGAAAGCTGAAACCACAAATGACAGAAGACACTTAGCTGGCGATAATGGGAGCGTACAACTTACGATAAGGCATTTAGCAGTTCGGCGATTTCCCGTTTAAACGATATCTGATAGTTACACAAGGCATAAGTGTTGTCCGTATCTTAAGGTTATCGTTTTCAAAAGAAATATCTGCAAATGAAAGCCAACTGCTGGAATTTAAGTTCGGCCCGTGTTCTTAGCGGAGTAAAGTTTAGAGTAAACGATAAAATGTTCTGGCGAGTTCGGCACCACAAAAGGGTCACGCGCATACCAGCTCATGCGCGTGGGTGTCGGAGAGGTAATTTACTAGATAGTAAATACATTTCAATCGAAAATATTTCAATCTCTTATTCAATTCATCAAAGACATTTTTGCATTAATTCCATGCTGAGAGCAAAGACAAACAGAACGTCAGTGCTGCTTAGATTCCATTAAAAACGTCACCTAAGCGAATTATGTCCCATTTGTAAGTTAATTACTTTCTAACGCCGACCAAACAAACATAAGCCTCTTCAGAAAATGGATTATTTTTATTTGAACTTTAATAGAACAGAAAAGATGAAATATTCTGTACACGTGCTTATAGCCTAGAGTGGTTACTACTAAGTAGAATGTGTCAAATTAAATTGAAATTATATCAATTGCTTTTAAATGTATTTGCGAAAAAGATGAACTCTGCGTGTGACTTGATGTATTCAATTATAAATACAGTAGTTACTTTCCGGCTAATAACCTAGAGTAACATCGGATATAAGAGGGCTTGCATTTTATAGTTTGAACTATAATTGATTCGGAAGATCCTTATGTTGATGTGTTTGGTCCCTTGAGGACTTAGTTCTTAAGGTAATAAAGTTATAATCGAAGAAAAAACCTTTGAAGTTAAAGGAGGTTTAATGAAGCTAAACTTTCTAATCGGTTTACGGAAAAGAAAACCGTAAGAGAAGTCTGAAAGAAAGATTATTGCTAAGTACTTGGGTTTTAACTCAACTGTGGAATAAAAATACATCAAAATATCTATCCCTATATATATATATATAGTCGTTTCCATTGGAACAAATCTTGATACGGTTATAAATGCACGCATAACTTAAAATTCGTGTGTTCGTTTCTCAAACTTGATATAAAAATTTCATCTAATTCTGTTAAACATCGATATTTTTTATAATACAAGATTCGGTTCCTCTTTTTTACAAGCAATGTTATGTACAAATACTGACGCCATGCATCTAGGGGTACATAAAATGCGGAACTCCTTGGGGTAGTGCAAAGGGATTCCTGTACAAATAACTCACGCCAGACGGTTGCTGGAAATTCGGTGTGGCGGGTATATTCATATGCGTGTATGTTCCGGGTACAGTGCAGTACTGGTGACTTGTGCAGCTTCCATCGCAGCAAACCGAGCCGCTATTTACTGTGTTTATTGGATTCATATAGCCGTGTGGGGAAAGAAAAGACTTACTAGCGAGTTTGAGTTTTTCAAGTTCGGCTTCGTGAAGTCTCTTCGCTTTTGCTCTGCGGTTTTGAAACCAAATTTTGACTTGAGTTTCTGTAAGGTTCAGTGAGGCAGAAAACTCGGCGCGTTCTGCAATTGAGAGGTACTGCTTTTGGCGAAATTTCCTTTCCAATGCGAGGAGTTGTGACGTCGTGAAAGGCGTACGAGGTTTCCTGTTTGTTTTGTGCTTTCTTAGTTGACATTTTGACGGACTAAGTCTCGAACGAATCCCTGGAAACGAGACGGAGAAATACAAATAAGTGAAACAAATCACACCTTTATATATAAATCCTTTATTAAAAATGCCGAAGGAAGTTAAATCGTTGCCTGAACAAAAACTCAACCTTTAGTCTAACATCAGTTGTGTGTCATATAGTTACCTGCAGAAAAGTTGCGAAAGATTTAAAGTAAACTTACTGGGTGGAGGATCGTATCTTGTTGAATGCAGCCAGGAATAGTTTTCGTCCAATGGTTGAGCCTCTATAACATTCTCTTCTTTACTCCGAGGACGTTCGGCGGCTTTTTTTCCTATCTCCATGTTCCTTTCTTGCTTATCAAGAAGTCTCTCAACAGAAAAATTGCTCTGATGGCCAGTCGTACGGACAGGAGATGAAGGTGGAGGTTTGTCGCCATTATGATCAGGTTTTGAAATGAGCGATTCCACACTAAAAGGAAAGCCTCCTCTTGGATATTGCATGCGCCCCTGATCCATCGTGCTCTGGGATGCACTTGATAATGTTAGCTGGATATCTGTGGAGTTTTACGATTAGATTGTTTGTCTTACTGCGGATACCTGTGTTGGAAGTGACCCAGCTTTCCAAAATGACTTTACTCCACAACGCTCAACCACCTTTACTCGCCTGCTGGGAACATTCACCTCGCCACTTGACGTCGGCTGTTGAAGATGCAGAGCTAATAGGCCATGAAATAATTGTCCTATTATCAAAGAAAATTTGTTGTTGATAAACGCGAGCCAACCACGACGCAAGCGAGATGTCACCTTTAAAAGATTTGATAACTCTTAAATTATTCCTATTGGTTCATATTAAACCAATTTACGGGTTAGCAGTTCTTTTGTTTCATTCGGCGTTGTGGATTCGCTAATTTCGAAAACATGAAAATTGTGCCTTGGAGGCAAATGCAACTAATTTTTGCCAAAATACTCCAATAATTTGCTAGCCAAAACATGGCCTGCTCTTGTTCGAACAGAGATTAATCTGATTTTTTCCCATGAACCAAAAACACTTATCCCCTAATTACTGCTAATACAAAAGTACTTAAGTAAAAAGACATGTTTGAGTTTGAGAAGAAATTGGGTTTCCGTGTGTCAGTTCCTTTTATCAGAACCTTGCCAAATGATAAGCCATCATATATTTTGAGCAAACCAAAGATGTCACTCCTCCCTCAGAAGATCAATCAAAGCTGCGAGGATTTGAACGAAAACGCAGTCCTACGGGCAATGTTTGTCTAAATCTCTGCTTGACAAATTTAGCCATTTTTTCATTGTTTGCCGTAATTTTAAAAACAAATAAATGGTAGCGACGGGGGGTTTCCTAAGATACTATCACAGGTAATGGCACAAACAGACCTTTTATAAAAATCAATTAGACCGTTTCCACATACAAATTACTGCCCGCTTTTATTAACATCGCTTTCGGTTGCAAATTTCCATCTGTATACACAACCGGTAATTGCCAGCTAATTGAACCATCCAATTTGTTCTCAAGAGAAAAGACGTATGCTAATGAAGCAAGTATGAACTCTCAGGATCGACCACCGAGTTGGAAACTAAAAGAAAAAGAAATCAAAAATTCTTCTGAACCAGCATACTTAGGTTTTAAATAGATATCTTATGCCTTAAAGTGACGCGAAATTGTACTAGTTGCTATCTTAAGAATTGTTTACTGTTTTGAATGATAAGGGTGATTTTGACAGTCTTCTTATCTGAAGGCTTCAGATTCAAAGCTTCAAAGGATGTTTATGATTGTAGCAAAGTTCGCAATCCATATTTGCCTGCAGAGGTATAAGAGTTGTTTTTGCTCAGCTGTTCCAGATGTTCAAGTAGAAATTTGATTAAACGTATATCGAAACTGAAAACCAGACAAACGTGCACGAGATTAACATTCTTTACACCAGTGGCTGGATCGATAAATGTGCTCACACCGCACTCTTCAGATCTGATAGATTAATAATTGGACTCGTTTTCCATATCTCTTTTAAGTCAATGGCCAGCTATAGTCCTGTCATTTGGAAGCAATTAAATGAAGGCGCCTGTACTCTTCGAGGAAATGAGGTTTAACTGTGGAGAGTTTGGCCCT
The DNA here is from genome assembly GCA_025403605.1 of Parazoanthus darwini. Classification (NCBI taxonomy): domain Eukaryota; kingdom Metazoa; phylum Cnidaria; class Anthozoa; order Zoantharia; family Parazoanthidae; genus Parazoanthus; species Parazoanthus darwini. Next base: position 6,515 of record JAOBYF010194657.1, on the reverse strand, counting down.
TTTTACCCATTTCAGGCACTCAGAGCCCGAACCGAAACTATTTCTTTTTGACCGCCTTTCGTCGCTCATACTCTAATATCTCATTTAGCAAATTTTGTCTTGACTATCTTGTAAACAGACATGCTGGCAGACATAGTTGGCAATCGGAAGACTAAACATATAACTTTACAGCGCTGTCAACAAACTCAGATAATCATATCAAAGGGTTTGCCTGAGAGTAGGGCTATCGGAAGAAAACAGCGAGTGCGGTTCAGAAGTAAAGTCCGAGTTATCTCTCAAGTACCGCTCTTCATCTGTAATTGCCGTGATAACAGTTTCCATGGAGCTGCGACGAGACGGCAAGGCATAAATTTATCCCATCCCATGGCACTTAACTTTCTTATCGGTCTTCGTATCAATTGTAGTTTGCTGGCTTTTTGAAAAGTCACAGAAGCCGTTGACTCATCTGATCTATACTATTGACCAAATGAGAATTGCAGTGTTTGCCGTTTTTATCCACGGCCTGGCGAGGGTTTTTCACTGGGTCGCAGTCTGAGCCACAGTTTTGACGGATATTTAATTGTGAAGGGTTTATTCAATAACCAGGAATTCACCTTGTGACAGCCACTGACATACACGATTCATCAACCAAATTAAAGCTTTGTTTAATTGTGCGAAATAAGAGGGAAAAATTATCTAGCTTTCTAAAAGTCAGCTCATATTGATATCAATAAACTACATACCAGTTAAACTTGTGTTTTGTAGACGTCAGTTTACGAAAGAAAAAGTACCGCTTTGAAAGGAAATATACTAGCTTTGAATATAATTGATCATCATTTCGCTTTCTTAGTATAAACACTACAAGGTACCTGCCCCAAAGTAATTTCGTTTGAGTCTATTAGACAGTCAGTAATCACGTTAAAAAGCTATTTTAAGGGCTCAAATTGAATTTCAGTAATTATTTTAAATCGCAATATTTATTTTGATAACATCTGTAAAAGTTTTTAAAAATTGAACTCGAAAATGAAGTAAACGGAATAAGTTACAAACTAAGAAGAACACAGGTGAAACAAAAATGAAAAAGAAATTCTTCTGCATCAGAGTCAAAAAGGCGGGAGTTTTTAAAACATAAATATGACCTTTAAGTCATGAGGAGACAGCAACGCGATGAAGTTTTTCTTTTCGGAAACTATTTCCCCGTAGTTTATATCACATTTTGCTCTTCAAGTTGAGTCCATTTCGTCAAAACTGAAAAGTAAGTAAGTCGCGCATGAACAATGTTCTTTTCTTGTTTATTTGGTTCAGGCCGAAGTGAGTTACATACAGCTGCACATATTTAGAAATCAGGAATTTTTTTTTAAATTCTTAAAAGGTTATCAATAAGTAGGATCTATAGTAGCAAATAATAAAACAAGTATCCAGGCTTTGTCTGTGCGTGCACCGAGATGAAGACACACTGTGAATGTAACTGTAACTTGTGCCATTTCGTGTTTAAAGTTTCCGTAACATTAAATCCACTGAATAAGGTTCGATCCTGATCACGCTGAAAACTCGCATAGTTCAGCCTACGAAATCCACTGTTCAAAACGGAAACTTAAGATAAAATGATTTAATGTTAAATTTTAAAAAGCCGCCATTCCATCTCACGAATAGGCCAATATTCATTTTCAGTTCTCATTAACTGATAACGATAATTTTGGAACAAGAATTTGAAAAACTGGCTATTTTGGGATAATTGCTTGATAGGAAACTATGATAAAACGAAACAAAGACGTACATTTATGCGCGATACGTTTCACTAAATCCTTTCAATACTTCGCCAACGCATGCATGGAGTTGTAGCTTGTAAGCTCGAAGTGAAATACATAGCCTCGAAGGTTTCTTTGTGATTTTGTCGGACAAGAAAAAGCTAATTTGTGAACGCAAGACCTTAAATTAAAATTTTATCGTAAGGTGTTTCTTCAATATCAGCTGTAAAAGAAAAGTTCATGTTAAGTCAACATTCATAACTCGTACTTTTTATTAATAAAGCAAAATATTCTAACGCTTCATTTGCATAATCCTTCTTTATCGTAAGGCGGACACGTCAAGTCATTCCAAATAATGACTTTATATCGTTACCATCTTGGAGTGCCACTTTAAATGAGCTTACGCTAAGTAATCGAGATTTGATGCTAACAAAAGGAATGTTTATTTGCCGGGCTTTGTTGAATTCGGTTCAAGCAATTTCCACAGGAAGATCTTCGCGTGGCCGAAGGCGAGTATTCTACAGTAGGCAATTCACAGACTTAATTTTGTTTCTTCTCAGAAGCATTAAGCATCTCAAATAAAGTCCAATTTATTTTTCCACGAAATATTTTCGTCTCTTTGATCCGGTTCCAAGAGGCGAGCGAGGGGCGAAAGCGGAAAACGATACATTTCCCGGTCATTATCAACAATTATCACCTCACTTAAGCAAACATTGAAAACGGAAACTGCAAACAAATTGAGGAGCCTCTTTGACCCACGTGACTAAGTAAACACTTTTGGTCTGAACGCCGGTGAAAGACCTTTCTGTACTACTTACATTTGCGTATTGCTGACCATGGCCAATAAATACTGCGATAATAAAAAAAGATATGCATACAACATCATAACATCATTCACAAGGTGATGTATTTGCAACAATTAGTTTTCATTTGTCCTATTTAATACAGCCTACAGCCTGTTATTGAATGGTCGCGAATATAAGAAGATAACCGGAATAGTTTGATAAACTAGGAAAGTTGTTCCTCGTTTACAAAAACACCGAGGCTTTACGAAAGCAATGCGCTGTGTGCCGCAAATTGCTTTCTTTGTCTTTCACACTACACCGCCTCGTCTTGTCTCTTGTTTGATACAATGTAATGACTAATGGCAGGTTCTTCGCGCGTAATTCGCATGTTTCTGCACAATGAATAAAGTCCAACAACAGTACATGGAAAATATATATAATGAATACTGTAAAACAGAGATCGTGGCTGTAAACTAGTTTCATCACCAACAACATTACGAGAAAAACGACATGTCTTCCTAACATCCCCGAGGGTGAAATTAATCTTACTGGTATCATAACTCCTAAGATAGCCTTGCCATAACACAAAAGGATCAGTTGTCCATGAAATGAAAGTTGTAGAATCAAAACACATTAGCGCATGCAGTAGTTGCAAATGATAAAGGGAGGGATTGCTTTGAGTATGAAGTGTTTCTCGTCTTTTGTTGGCTTGATGGAAGTTGTATTTAACCGTGTAAAGGTGTTGTCTGTTGATAAAATGAGATAACTGTGTTGACGTTCTGCTGACGCACGCACCTATTGTAACCAACCTGTTGCTATCGAAAAGAAAAATGCAAAAGCACTTAATTGATTTCAATTAATGGAATATTTACAAAGTCCAACTGAGTCAGGAGTAAATAGAGGCTTTTAATCAACAATTATTTTCCATCTACTGTTCATGATCAGTGCAGGTGTGCATGTAGTGTTGTAAAACAAAGAGAGGTGGACTAAATTAGTAAATAGATGAATGTGAGAAAACATGCCACGATACACGAAATCTTCGATCGCTCCACATATTCTGTTTGGTCCTGGAGACCAATGAGCACGCACCTTCAGCTAGTATTGTAGAACATACTTCTTCCCGGTTGTAACCATTATCTCGTGGATCACTTGCAAGTTTCATTACCAGCTTGTTTCAAACGTTAGTTTGAATTGTTGCTTTGTCATTAAGATCTATTACTTGAATGAGTAGCTACAGTTTGAGCGAGAACTATACTTAAAATAAATAAATAATAACTTTCTGAAATTTCAAGCACGAACTGATCGTCCACAACACGAAGGTGTGCAAAGACAAGAAACTATAGCTAGACTAGCAGCTGATGAGCCATTTTGAGTTTTTATCAGTGATGGTCAATAGTATCTAACAATGCCTAATTCACGTAGCTCATCTTGGAAACTGACTGTCCGGTGTGTAGCTAATTTCAAGAAGCATAGTTTTAATTTTAGAACTTGTTTTGTGGTGATTTCTTTACTAATATCAATTGAAAAGATCAACTCATCCATTGCATGTATGTACTTTGGTGAGGTCTGTTCAAGTAGTACAAGGACTTTCAAAATTTAATTTTGTTCAATTTTAGCAATGAAATTTGTCATTTGAAATTGTCCATTGTCAAATCCATTGTACCAGGAGGCGTATAATGTTAATGAAAAATTAGATAACAAGTGAAGACTGTCAATGTCACGATAATGAAAAAGGCCGAACCATTTTGAGTTTCCAAAAACGAGGACTGGCAACAAAATTAATTGATAGTTACTAAAATGAAACTATCTTACTGTTTGACTCAGCGGTTTAGTTTGCCTGTGTGAGATTAACGGATAATTTTACTTAAAAACCAACTGTGTGGCGCCAGATTCCTCAGCTTTTAGTTAAGCCGTCAAGCCAAGTAAGAGGAACAACTTATCAACTGTCTGAACGAGCAACTCGCTCAGTGGGCATGCAGTGGTTTCAAATTAACTCATTCCAGTTGGATTAGCATAAAAATCGGCCACACAAAGTGTGTATATACAAGAAGCTGAGCAAGTTGATTCCGGCTGTAATAGCAATACCTGCTGGAGAAACATCTTGCAAAATCAAACTCAAAAACTGTCTGTACAGCCAACTATATAACTTGGCAAGATAAAATGTCAACTGTTTTACCAACTGAATCATCTTCAGTTAGACGCTAAAGTAGCTACCCGCCCTGGAAATGTCGATTGTGAAACAAAAGGTAGTCGAGGGGGGAACCCATTTAGGTTGCTATCAAGAAGGGCCTGATTCATCGGAGCACAATTCAACTTTTGTGGGCGGACTCCGTTAATTCCCCGAGGCAGCGGTGAACCACGATCGGAACATTCAAACGAATTCTTAAATCTATTTCTTACAATTTTCAAATTCCCTTTCTAACAATTTCGGCCATTTTACAGAGTTAGTCTACCAAAAACTTCTTTGTTTAAACAAATTATACCACGAAGCAAATTATCTTACTAAACAAAGAAATTTTCGTTTGTGCGACTTCAGGTGACCCGTAATGTCGAATCAATAAAACCTTGTAAATTTTTTTTTAATTTGCCAAAACGAGTTGTCCGTCTTATGCCTCTTTCACATTACTCGCTGAACAGCTTTCATCTAATCATGATTGAAATACAATTTGACAGTTTAAAAACACAGACTAGCTTAAACTATATAAACATACTGCTTTGTTGTTACAACGTTCAAATGCTTCTCTTACAACGCGCGACACGTAACAGTACCAACAGATTTCAATCGAACAAGTTTAAAACATTCATGTTTAGTTTTCGGTTCGAACGCGGTACTAGTAACTTGTATACAGCCTTTTTGCGAACAACGTCATTTTGGTCGAGGATCGAACTTTTGAATCTTCTACCAAATACCCGCATATAGTGAATCTCTCTTTTGATAAGTTGCATATTTGTATCATGTTTTACTTGCTTTCTTGAGCTTTCATATACGTTTGAAATCCACTCGATCAAATGGAGACAACAATTCAAAGAAATGGCATGTTCCGTAAAAATTCTAATGAAGAGTTTAATTCCCATTGTTTGCAACTTCACCCTGCGCAACTTGTACTATAAGGGCTGGGAATACTTCTTACTGGAACTCATTCTAGCATTGGAGTTTTTTTTTCGTACAAATTCGTTTCTTCCAGAAACGTTCTTCAGCTGTTTTTTCAAGTTAAACACGAAAAAAGTCTTGAGGTCGGCCAAAGTTCATATGGAAAACTTTGAAACTTAGCAGAGGTTGTACTTGCTAGCTAGGCCGAATGATTTGACATTGTTTAAAATTAAAAATGGTATCTAGCAATTCAGTTGCTTGCTGATTCGTCCGGTTGAACGATTTTGGGATGTGCTAAACGCGATGCCATGAATCAAACTCCAGTGGAATGTCTCGAACTTTTGAATTTGTGACTTTTAATCTTAATAGATTAAGTTTCTTAAATAAAGGAGATGTGCGAGCTTGAAAACGACAAAAAAATAATCAGTGCAAACCAAGAGGACAACCTAATGTTCAAAACTTCATAGACTGGATGCCTCCCTAATTAGGTCGTGCAGCCAATCACGCAATAACCCAAAGTAGGCATGGCTAACGGAGCTGACTTTAGGTCGTAGCAAGAAGAAGAAGGAAACCGCGAGCTGCGGGTTTTCTGAGATAACCGTGAATTTGAAAGCCTCAAACGTTTGCTACTACAACCCTAACACTTCTTTTCAGGAGATGGTCCACATACATCACCTCTGAAGAAAAAGACAAAAAATACTTTCACGAGTATGCACTTGGAGAGCCTTTTGTTCTGTTTTCCGCAATGTATGTCATTTTAGTTAAAACTGTTTGACTTTTGCTGGCAGAAGGCAGAGTAGTCGGTTTCATTAATTAATTTTGCATTAATTAACAAATTTATTTATTTATTTATTTATTTATTTATTTATTTATTTATTTATTTATTTATTTATTTATTTATTTATTTATTTA